>CM024530.1:16322815-16427607 GCA_014182385.1 Eucalyptus viminalis | reverse complement strand
AAGCTACCTTCCCTCTGTCCGTCGATGTCTCTCTCTCCAACAGCCACTTCATTCATTTCCCTAGGACAAGTTGCTCCTGTCTTCTTCTCAATTTGTTGCTTCAAAGACCGCACAACCCAAATTCCACCGCTTGTGACTCCACGAGGCCATCCACCAACTGCAACAACCGGTCAACATCTCCACCATTTCCCCTGTTGCAGCTCCACGCCAGCACCGTCCACTCACACCATGCGTCTTCCCCGTGACTGAAGCTCCAACTGCCACAAAGACTGCTCCACTCTCAGTTGTTTGGCCGAGTCAACAAAACCAGCAAGTTCCCCCATCGTTGACCGAAGCTATGCTAGCAACTACTTCCTCGTCCGCTCCTCCGCCGCCTCACGCGCCTGTAGCAACGCATGAAGCTGCTGCTTCCTTCACCAGCTCGTTGATCCACGTGTTCGAGTCTCCTCCAAGCTCGATCAACCCAACACCGTGAAGCCCCCATAGAAGACCACGCCATCCCACCGAATTCGCTCAACCGCACAACACCACAAAAGTTGTAGCTGATTTCCCCCTCCACGTGCAATAGCCCCACTCACGAAGCCAACGACCAGACCATACCACTCCATCTTGTTTCTTTCTTCATTGCCACGTCCGTGACACCACCAACGCAGCTGCTTCATTTCGTCCTTCACTGCCAACTCGTGTCTTCATCTCCTACCACCCACCGAAGCTAGCGAAGCCAACTCTTGGACAAGCCCAACAGCAACCTTGCTACTTCTTTGTCCGCAGGCCCAATTCAAGCTGTCCCCGAGCCAAGCAGTAGCCCAGTGAACTTCCCAAATCAGACAATCTAGCGTCTTGGCCCAAGTCTGCAATCTCAGCCCACCTGCTTCGTTGTTCAGCCCAAGTGAGCGAGCAACCCAGCAAATTCCAACAACTCCAGGCCATGCATCATCTTCAAGCCCAGTCCAACAGTTGGGCTATTTAAAGCCCACGAGAATTTCAGCAGCCTAGTTCAGCGAAGCACGCTTAGTTCAGTCCATTTTCAACAGGCTTAAGCCCAAGTCTAAGCCAGAATTTATGTGGGCTTGTAAGGCTTTTGGCCCGGTCCAAGTGTCCATCGACGCCGCCAAAAATTCGAAATTTGGCCGCCAACGCGTCGCAATCACGGTGCTTTGGTCTTCACTTTGCACAAGTGAGTTTAGCTCACTAATCCTTTATTAATCAGCTAATGATGCTTAAGGGTTGATTAGATTTAATTAAGTGCAATTAGGTGGATATATTAGATTAGAGTAATCAAATTAAAGACTTATCAATGCATGTTAGGCAAATGGTTGGTGTAGTTAGCAGCAAATAAGTCCTAGTATTTATTGAACGAATCTCGAAAATTTTTCGGGTCTGTTTCGACTTCCAATTAGGCATTACGAGCCTAAATTGAATTTATTGCATTTATTTAATATTTTTCGTAATTATTTAATTAATTAATTATTTTCCGGAAATTAGGCTGGGATAGCCGACGACCGGAATTTTATGCTAATTATTGTGTTGAGGTCCATTTATTTATTTGAGCATTGATTGGTGCTAAATTGAATTAATTATGATTTTAGGATTTTATTCCTAATTTAATTAATTTCGGTAATTAATATGAAAATTACTGAGCGTCAGTTTACAGCGCCAAAAGTATGTAATGGGTTGTATGAACTGGTGGGATGTTTAAAAATGTGAAATTATTATATTTTGGCTAAGGCCGACCGTGTACCAACACATGATCATTTTTAATGGGTACTCTTAACCCGAGAAAAATAAGCCAAGATAATGTGTTAATTGAGAAATCTATTTGAGGAATGTAATATTGTTGGCCATGGGTGAATAATCGTATGACATTATGGGTTAGATCAAGAAAACCGCCGAAGTACGATTATGTCCATTGGACCATAAGTTACCACCTAATCTAGGTTGTGCTCGTTGAGCTGTAATTCAGCACTACCATCGAACTTGGAATCGGTTGTGCATGCTGAGCCGTAATTCAGCATTACCACCGAAGAAGTAAGTCGTGCCTGTTGAGCCGTAATTCAGCATTGCCACCAAAGAATTAGTAAGCCGTGCCTATTGAGCCGTAATTCAGCATTACCATCGAAGAATTAGTAAGCCATGCTCGCTAAGCCGTAATTCAGCGTTAGAGTTGAGTATTTGAGAGGACTGTGTGGACCGTGCTCGATGAGCTGTAATTCAGCGTTGGGGTTAAGTAATCAAGATGAGCCGATCAAAAAAATGGTCGAGATGACATGTAATCAACTAGGTCGATTGATCGATGATTCGATCGGAGTGTGGATTAAATGTGATTCAAAGATTGAATGATCTGATTTATGAATTGATTAAGTGATGTGATATAAGGCATCTATAAATAACGTTGATTTGCAAGATGGAACTGAAGTCAAGGTAAGTCCTCTGACTCGTGTTGTGCTTAGGCAGCCTTTAAGGCATATTGACTTCCTAATCGAGTCTTAAGGGGTAGAACTTGCTGAGACGTTGTCTCACTGGTTATTGTATAACCATTTTCAGGCCCCTAGTTGAAAGCGATGGGGAACTCGAGGCCCCAAGTTCAGAAGATGAAGCCTGGAGAATCGGCGAGTATGTTTGACTAGCTAGTCCTAGGACATTTCTCTCTTGTTGAAAGCCGATTCCTTTTTATAGGCTTTTGTGTATAAACATGTGTTTATAAAAAGGTCTTTTGTGAAAAATTGGTCCTACTTTCCTATCCCATTGTTTTATTGTCTTGGGATTTCATATGCTTCTGCATGCATATATTAAATGAATGGGTCAGCGATGCGTCCTGGGACATCGCTATTAATCGACCAAGGAGTGATGGGCATGTGCTCGAAAGATCAGGGCGTGACACCAACCCTTATCGACGTCCTACCCCAAGTAGCAGAGCTACTGCCCTCTTCCTAGGAGTTCTCTACTCCTGATCACTCATCTTGCAGATTCTTTACAAAAACCTGCTTTCCCATTCCACATAGAATTAGAAACTAAGTAACCACACAAAACAAGCTACCAATCAGCTATCAATCACATGCATCAGCATAAGAAAAAGGCATTTCCTACTAACTATCCCATAACCCATCGCACCTTATCACTCCAACCACTAACCAGCTCCGATATCACTTCGAGCAGGGATGTCACGCCCCGAACCTCAAGCGCGCACACATCCCTCGGTGGTTGACTAAATTGCAATGTTCCTAGAATGCGTCACTGACCCAATCGATTCATGCACAAGTAGAAGTGAAATAAACAATCCCCAGACAACAACCAACATGAGATAGAAAAGTAAGACAACAATTTCAAATCAAACACACTATTAAAACAAACTGGTTTATCTACAAAAGAGTCTAAATCGAAAAGAGAGAGCTAAGCCATCTAGGCACTAGACTCCTCATCCACAGGCTTCGAGGGCTTCGGGTCCACCACAACACCATCAAGTGGGTCAACTACCCCTCGCCCTCAACGGCGGGTACATCAAAACCCTTAAGGGGACCTTCCCGTACCCCATTAGGCCCATGACGGAACCATGCCTTGAATCGATGAGGTACCCACTGTGGTAGGCCCTCATCGATCCAGATAGTGGTCACGATGCACTCATAGAGCCAGGGACTCCCGGGGACAGGAACGTCGTTACTTTGCTCACTAAACTCTCGTGGCTATCCAAAAAGAACCGGATGGGCCTCCATCTAGGGACCTGTAAAAAGTTAAACCATGACAGGGTGAGACAATGTCTAAGCGAGTTCACGCCCTAAACCCTGATTAGAAAGGTAATACGCCTAGAGGCAGTCTAGCCACACATCACAGAATACTCACCTCGCCTCAGCACCTCCCTGCATGTCAGCACAATTCATATAACAAATGCATATAGTAAATGTATACATTAATTGGAACGCCTCACTCATAACTCAATCAATCACAAGGGTCCCGATTATAAGGCCAAATCGTTATGACACGTCCCATTCCATTTCACACAATTTTGTCCCATAATTAGGCGCATTTATATTTCACTCAGACACATGTTCCAATTTATTACTACCCCCATAGGCACGGCCTATCCAACGCACATCGGTCTTCTGGCGTAATCGGGCATCATCTCATTTTTTGAGCATGGCAACGTCTACCTCTAAACGGTATTGCCGAAAGAGCATCGGTCCCGCCTCTACCACAATCCAGTATCCGTTGTTAGGGGCATTCCATATAGGAGCAATGTCCACCCAACGCACATCGAGGACGGGTTCTCATAACCATCACACGATCATCCAATCTTGGCTAAGGACATTGTGCTTTGCACTCAAATGTCGCGATTATGATAATGTGCTTGGTCTATTTTCTTCGTATTAAAAACACCTGGTAAAATAATCGTGTGTGGGTACACGGTCAGATCAAACCATAAAAATTGATATATTTCCTTTTAGAAATCCCACTATTTGATTTAGTACTTAAAAATATTTTTGGTATCAAAACCTGACACCCGGTATTTTCTAATTAAATACCAAAATTTCATAATTTTGAAATAATAACTCAAAATTAACAATCATCACTCAATTGTACAAATTAGCACTCAATTGCATAAACTGATTACACCACGACAATCAGCATGAAATTCTGACGACCGGCTATCCGATATAATTTCTTGAAAATATTAAATAATTAAATAAATTGCAAAATTAATTAAATAAATGCAAAATAATTCAATAAATCACTAATTAAGCTTTAAACACTAATCTAACCACCTAATTGGACCTAATTAAATAATGCACTAAGCTAGATAAATCCTACAATCTAATTAACCATTAACTAAACTAATCTAACCACCTAATTGGCCTAATTAACCATCTAAATCACTAATTACACTAAACTAACCACCTAAACCAATCTTAAGCCAAACTAAACCTACCCTAAGCATAATTAACTCCCTAAGTAGAGTTTAGAGAGTAAACTCACCGGATTAGTGAGCCGGTGAGTTCACGGCGACGGCAACGCGGACTCAAGTGAAACACGGGCCTGCGGCGACACCCAACGAGGTTCGGAAAAGGCCAAAAACAGGCCACGAAGTCTCGGCCCCTAGCTGGAACTTCGGTTCTGGAAGGTAGCTGGAAAGGGCTAGTCAGGGCTCAGCTGGCGCAGAAAGGGGCAGGACAGGACTAGGCGGCGTCGAGGACTTTGGGACAACGACAAAGGAGGCTTGACAATTTTAGACGGCAGCCAGGCGAGCTCGAGATAGCAGCTCGAGTAGGGACGGCGCGGGCTGGAGTCGTGTGGGCGAGCGGGACGACAGTACTGCTTCAGCGAGCTCAGTAGTGCTCGGACGGGCGGCTTGTGGTCTCGAGCGGCTGACGGCAAGGCTGGCTGGTTTTCTCTAGTTCTTGGCTTCTGTTTTTAGCAATAATGGAGACCAATTTAGCAAGGAAGAAGAAGGAGAAGGAGCTGCATCTGGAGGGGGAACAACAAGCCACAAAAGTCTTCCAAAATATCACAAACACTCAAGTTCAAGACCCCACCAACCATCGACCTTGACCAATAGCCATTTTCCTTCCTCAAGCTTCTCCGACAAGCCAACTTAGCTGCCCAAATGTTGCACCCCACCAAGGCCTACGAATTTCCAACATTTCCTCTCCAATTTAATCCAATTTCACTCCAAATCAATCCAATTAAATGGCCAACTTGCCAAGCTAGGTTCCCACACTCAATTCCACAATTTCCCTCGCCAATGGATCCAACTCAATGGCCAAAAACACACTTAAAAATAGCCATCCTAATTTCCCAGTCCAAAATCGCCCAAGTTTGAATTTTCACCAAAAAATCCAAACTCGCCAAAAATTATTCAGAGAATGAGTCAACGTTCCTAAAATAAATCATGACATGACAGAACTTTCAATTTCTAAAATCAAGTTCAATTTCATGGTTAATTTCAACCGAACGCGATTTTAGCATGACCTAACCTATCGGGTAGCTTTTAGGAATTTTTAGCACAATTGACCCATGGTCGATTATTTTCGAGCTACATTATACATCTTTGACTCATTGGTGACTCCCGATTGTTGTGAAAATCTCGAGATTTCAAATACAGGCGCAGGGTACAAAAACAACAGAAAAATTGGTCTAATACCGTTCGACAAAAATTTTGCAATCAAGTGGAAGCACCCACACTTTAATCACATGCCTCTGTTGAATCGGCCTATCTTCGGTCTCTAATCGATTTTGACTATGCCATATTGACCCTTGCAAATTAGCACGGTTGAGAAGTCGATTTCTGGTCAAATTCTCAAGTTTGTCACGTTTAGATTCCTTAACGGCTTCACTTGATAAATTAGTTATCCCATGAGTGATCAGCTCAGAGAAAAAGACTATAGGCGCATTAATGAAAAGCCCAATTCATTTCATCGAAAACAGGGTTGAAAATCATGATGTCACAGTGAATGTGCAAACCTTTATTTATGGATAGAGTTAATGTAGCCATTAGGTACATTAGGTGTATTTACACTTCTCTAATTAATCATGCACTTAACTTTTCAACATTATATGCGTATTTAGTTTGAATTCATTTATCTATTTTCAAAACAAAGCACGAGAGCAATCACCCACGCAGGTGGCGTGAGATTAGTTTCGTGAAGAAGCTTTAGTGTGAGTGCTGTCCTTGGTTTTATGACGTGTGATGATGCATCCTCATGAGAAATGTGACACTCGACACCACATGCCTACGAAGAATTCGAGCCATTCGATTTAGAGGCACTAAAATCTTATATTCACTAGTGTCTAGTGCATGGCATACACGGTTCTCATAATCTAGGTATCAATCGAAAAAGATATTGTAGTGAAAGGGCGTTCCAGACTATAGATGTTGATACAAAAAAAAAAATTAGGGGGATCATTTTTTAGTCCAATCTAGTCCCACCAAGGAACCAGGAATTGGACCGATAAAGCCAGTTCCCTGTTTTTGGGGTAGGGAACTGGTGATAAACAGGTTTCCCACATTTGCACTTTTCCCATAAAAAAAAAATCAAAATGCTACAAAAATTGTGTGACTATCACAAACTTAACAAATACTAAAATTAATCTTAGCCAAAAGGCCGAGAAAATCATGCTTTGGTTGGAGTATGGCTTGGGTTTTATTCACAACCCCTCTTGTGGTCTCTATTTGACCGTTCGATGTGGGATACTCTTGGCATTCGCATGGAAGGTTGGACACAACAATAAAGAGAAGCCAAGACTCCACCATAAAAAGGAGTCGTTTATAAAACACAAGCCGTGCTCTAATCAAAGCACGCCTTTCTTGACTCTTTGTATAAATATTTGCATCTCAACAACATCAAGAAAATTCCTAATAATCAGGAGTTAAAACTATTTCTTTGATATTTTTAATGTTATAAGATTAAAATTCTATAAATAATCGGTCCGATCTGGGCGGTTCCATCCATGGAACCAGGAACCGAATCGGCATTCTTAAAGGCTGTACCAAACTTGCCAGTTCAGTCTGGTCGGTTCCTTTTGCTCACCCCTTTAAAAAACACACACACACACACAAATCCTTTTTAATGGCCATGATGCCAACATGAAGCATGATGTAGGTTAGGAGGAGAAAACCTGCTGGCTGATACAAAGTATTAATGACCAACATGACACCAATATACATGTTAAGCTTAAGCTGTTAAGTAGAGGCGTGGTTTAATGTTTAAATATTCTAACCAAGACTCAAAAGAAATGAACATTCAAGGAAAAGAAATGACATGTCCTGTCCTCACCTTTTCTTCTCCTCCTTCTTTTCGTGATCATGCAGAACTAGCATAATGATTCAAAAGCAACAACAATGAGTATTCAAGGAATTAAGTAACATTCAAGGAATTAAGTAGCATGAGGACTAAAAAGTAATGGATTTCTCCCGTTTTCCTTTCCTCCTCCTTTCCATGATCATGTGGAAGCAGCATGAGGACGAAGAAGCAACAACAATGAATGTTAAGTAGCATGAGGACTAAAAAGCAACAACCAACCTAAAGTATTTAGGAAAAGAGAAAATTTGGAATTCGGTGCTTTTCAATCCTCATGCTCATTTCTTGAATACTCATGGTTGTTGCTTTTCAGTCCTCATGCTACTTCCACATGATCATGGAAAGGAGGAGGAAAAGAAAAGGCATGAATACTTGATGTTGCTTTTCATTCCTCATGCTACTTTCACATGATTATGGAAATGAGGAGGAATAGAAAAGGTGAGGAATTCATTGCTTTTCAGCCCTCATGCTACTTATTTCCTCAAATACTCGTTGTTGTTGCTTTTCAGTCCTCATGCTACATCTGCATCGTTGCAATAGGGTGAGTGATCAAACAATAATATAGACAGAAGAAAAAAATAAATTGGACACCGAATTTACGTGGTTCGATCGTAAAGACCTACGTTCACGGGGAGAGCAGCAACGAATTTCACTATAGATCAAGCAATACAAGGAGATTACACACTCAAGTCATTTCAACACTCTCTCGATGTTTCCCAAGCCCCAATTACACCCAATAACACACGCAGTGTTTAGCCCCGAAATTCCTCAAGAAATAATCTTTCAATATCACGAAGAAATTACACGCAAATCTTACCACAAGATTTAATTGGCTTGAACATTAAATCTTCTTGGATGTAATTCGCGAACAAGAACGACAAAGAAAATCTCTCACAAGCACTCGACGACAAAACGGCGCTTCAAGACTAATTGTTCATGATCAAGAACCTGCCATCCATGACCACAAGTCTATATATCTATATCTATATATATATATATATATATATATAAGTGAAACAAAATATATATAAGTGAAACCCTTGTTCTTTTGCCGAATTTTCATAGGATTCCGTTTCCTATCTTAAACGATTTTATCCAAAACATATCTATATATGTTTTAAACAAAATCTAAATCCAAGTGAAAGTTTGACTTTCCTATTTTAGCTGTCAAACTCTCAAACGCAAATTCAAATTTGAGAAGCTCATCTTCGAATCTTCTTTACTTGATTTCGAATGTCCGCAACATATCCAATTTGGAATATTCGGAATTTCACATTAGGTTCAAACTTAAGATATATTTTAACATGCATGATCATGGACAAGAAGGGGAAAAGAAAAGGTGAGGACAAGACATGTCATTTCTGGTCCTTGAATATTCGTTGCTCTTCAGTCCTCATGTTACTTCCATCGTGATCATGGCAAGGAGGAGGAAAAGAAAAGGTGAGGACCGGACATTTCATTTCTTTATCTTATTAGTCGTTGCTTTTCTGGCCCGCTAAACTCATGCTGCTTACATCATGATCATGGAGAGAAAAAGAAAAAGAAAAAAAAAGGTTAGATCCGGCCATATCATTCTTCCATGTCCCCCACATGATACTTAGATTATGCATGATATATCTTTAAATTAAACAAATACATCCTTGGTTTCCGATATCACCTTTTAGTAATTCTACGGGTCATTACATAAACATGTTTTTAATTACTTCGTTTCCTACTTTTGTTAAATAACAACAAAAATAATAAAACAAGGGCATAAAATTAATTTATATGTGTACATACAAAGAATCATTTCCAAATTTATGAACATAAGGCCAACTATTAATGAACAAATCATTTTGTACGATATACTTAGATTTATAAGGGGTGGAGACAGCCAGAAGGAGCAGATGAATGTCTAGATATATGAATTTACATTCATACAAGAAAAAGAAAACTGAGTTTTTTTGAATGTTTTTTTGAATGTCTTCATATGGTGGAGGTGCAAACCTTTATTTATGGATAAAGTTAATGTAGCCATTAGGTAACCACTGGGTTTGCCCCAGTGGCTACCCTTCCAACATGAAAGAGGGAGATGGGAGGTTCGAATCCCCACATTCTCCGGAGGGTTGGGGTGGGAACGATTTAGTTTCAAGTGTGAGTTTCGACTCCCATGCCCTGCAATGAGACAGGGCAAAAGTCTGAGAATGAGAGTTAGAGTAAGAATAGAGTAAGACCGACAAAAAAAAAAAAAAAATGTAGCCATTAGGTACATTAGGTGCATTTACACTTCTCTAATTAATCATGCACTTAAATTTTCAACATTATATGCATATTTAGTTTTGAATTCATTTATCTATTTTCAAAACAGAGCACGAGAGCAATTGCCCACGCGGGTGGCGCGAGATTAGTTTCGTGAAGAAGCTCTAGTGTGAGCGCTGTCCTTGGTTTTATGACGTGTGATGATGCATTCTCAGGAGAAATGTGACACTCGACATGACATGCCCAGGGAGAATTCGAGCGGGTTTTTATTCGATTCAGAGGCACTAAAATCTTATATTCACTCGTGTCCAGTGCATGGCATACACGGTTCTCATAATCTAAGTATCAATCGAAAAAGATATTGCAGCGAAAGGGTGTTCCAGATTATAGCTGTTGATATAAAAAAAATTAGGAGTGATCGGTTCTCAGTCTAATCTAGTCCCACCTAGTAACTAGGAATCGGACCAGTAGAGCCGGTTCCCCTTTTTTGGGACCAGGAACTGGTGATAAACAGGTTCCAGAATTTGTTTTTTTCCCACAAAAATATCAAAATGCTACAAAAATTGCGTGAATATCACACACTTAACAAATACTAAAATTAATATTAGCCAAAAAGGCCGAGAAAACCATGCTTTGGTTGGAGTATGGGCTGGATTTTATTCCCAACCCCTCTTGTGGTCTCTGTATGACTGTTCGATGTGGGGACTCTTGGCATTCGCATGGAAGGTTGGATACAACAATAAAGACAAGCTAAGAGTCCTGCATAAAAGGCGTTTGCATGGAAGGCGGTGCACCGTAAGAGAGACAAGCCAGACATTGAGAGTCTTGCATTGAATGGGAGCACAAAGATAGTGAAAGGAGTTGTGCATTAAACACAGGCGATGCTCTAACCAAAGCATGCCTTTCTTGGTTTTTTGTATAAATATTTGCATCTTAACAACATTGAGAAAATTCCTAATGATTAGGTTAAAATTATTTCTTTAATATGTTTAATGAAATAAAATTAAAATTCTAAAAATAATCAGTCTGGTCTGGGTAGTTCCATCCACAGAACCAGGAGCTAGATCGGTGCCCTTAGAAACTATACCAAACTAGCCGGTCCGGTCCGATCGGCTCGTTTTGCTCACCCCTAAAAAAAAAAACACAAATCGTCTTTAATGGCCATGATACCGACATAAAGCACGATGCTGGTGAGGAGGAGAAAGCCTGTTGGCTGATGCAAAGTATTAACGATCAACATGACGCTAATATACATGTTAGTGTTAAGCAGTTGGGTTATCACCAAAGTATTAGGAGCTAAGGAATTTTCCGATGGTAATGAACATTGATGCTCGAATGCTATTATCAATACACGATGATGATTAGTTGACGATTAGTACTTAATAAATTTAACCAAACTCTCACAGGATTGAAAGCCATGAAGACGTTGATTGGAGAGATATCGTAGTTCGCAAAAAGACTAACATGCGATCGCGGAAAAGCAGTCCTGGAGCCTGAAGTTGAGCCCATCAATAGCTACGGAGTTATAAGCATTTATAGATTAGGTGAAGGTGTAGTTATGAAGCATAATTATGGTGCCGAAAATCAATGACATTGCAGTTTTAATTTCAAGTTTAAATATTAACCGCTTAGAAGTGGTTATGTTGGGTAATAGGCTATATAAGCCATGTTGAATCATTGTGACGGCCCCCGACAATCGTGATCATAATTATGTAGTTTTCAATTTATCAATTTATTTCGATAAAAAAAAAAATCAATTGATCAATTTCCAATAGTAGCATTTATCTGATGCGTAGATTTAGCTAGCATAGATCCTCGTTACATTTTCATTTCCTTTCCGAATTGTCACTGAACCCAAATTTAATGAGAACTGAAGATCGTCCTTTCAGGAAAGATATTTAGTCGATTGAAACAACTCTCAGCACAACAGTAGGACCACCATTATTCGAGACTTGAGGATCATCTCATCGGAAAAGGTTAGGGATCCACCATCTAGAGATATTGGGGACTTCAGGACACTTTCTGTTCAGTAGAGCCACCATTCGCTTGCTGCTCCATCCATGATTCTATAAATACGAAGGATTTCACCCGTCGCCTCCAACATCACCACAATCAACTTCTCTCCTTCTATAATCACTAGTCTCCTCTTTGTTTGCACGCCCACCACCATGTTGAAAGTTTGGAATGCAATTTCGAAATGGAGCATTGCAGGTAAGAGATTGTGTTTTCAATAGAATGACTGCACATGAGGAAATTTCCGTCTTTTTGACAATATTTAGAATTCACACCGTCCACCATTTCCATGAATCACTATGGAATTTCCATGACTCAATAAACTCTAGGTACAGAAAAATTGTGCAGACACCTTTCTGTCACGATGACTTCACCTGAAGTAGGTGTCAATTAGACGTGACAAACAACTTGAGTGAGACGAGATTATACACTCTGTTATTGTACCAAGTGTTGGAGTTATCCTACATCAGTTTTGGAAGGAGCTAGTAATCGGCTTATAAGTATGAGTGAATGCCTCACCCTTTGAGCTAGTTTTTAGGGTGAGAGAAACCCAAGACCACCGAACACTAGTATTAGAGCTCACATTACCAACAAGTCTAAATCATATAGTCACATGGGAGATACGGTTGTTATTGCTTTGACCCAAGACCCTATGCATGAGGGGGAGATTGTTGGAGGGATTAGTGGTCAGTTTATAAGTGTAGGGGGATTGAGTGAGCCCAAAACCACCCAACACTAAGAAGTCGGGAATTTCAATTACCTTATCTTCACTCATTGGTCCGCCATTCTGGGAATTTAACGAGTTGCACCGTTAGAATATGTCTCATGCATTTAATTAAAATGAGAGGAGACTATAAGTGATAAATGATATATGTGTGGTGGACACCATCAAGAAACTTCACAGCTAGACGGAATCTAAGAGTAGGATTATTGAAATAAATTTTACTTGTGATTGAAACAGAAATCCTGGGGGCCACGACTGAAATCCAGAACAATTCTAATGTACCCATATTTCTGATCCCCATCCATTGTCCTTATTTTCTTGATGCTCGATCAAAAGGCCTGGTCAACCGTCGTCTGGCAAAAGAAATCTCGCCGAATGGTGGCTTTTTAAAGGTGAAATGTAGCAAGTATGACAACAGTGGAGCAAACTCCGGCTCCCAGATATATATCCTTTTTCGTGCTGGAAATTCAAATAAACTCAACGAATTTCTGGACAATCTCGAAAGAAAATTTCCCAAGGGCATTGAAGTAAAAAAAGAGGAACATCTCTTTCATCATTCGTACCTGCTTGGCAACCGTAAACTGTGCCTTACCCGTGATCAGGCAGGGCAGATAAGCGAAGTCACTAATGATAGCCGTGTAGCTGCTGCTGAGGAAGTGCCATCCAATCTGGAAGATCCCAAGAGCAAGAAGAAAGCTCTCCAGGCTGAAAAAGCAACCCTCGAGATGAAAAAGACAGCTTTCCTGGATGAAATAGCAAGCCTCGAGACGAAAATAAAAGCTCTCCAGGATAAAATAGCAACCCTCAACCCTGACCCTTCTTCCACTACCAATAAAGCTTCCACGTCCAATGATTTCAAACTTATCTTGATGTATTTTTTACTTGGCTTGACTGACGGTAGGCACTGGTTTGTTGGTTTATGGAGTGTTTTCTAACATTCTGGTCAGCTAATGAACCTGTTGCTTTATTAGTGTCAGATGTATGGTGTTTGAGTCACGAGTGGTGAAAGATTGTCTGCGATGTCTTTTCCTTATGCCTATATAAGGCATCAGTTGTATCAAGAGAAGAGAACAACGAGCACTTATCCTATTTGTGTTTGTATTAGTAAACCATGCAAAGCTAATTCTCTTACCCTTTCTCTTCAATTGTCCTATTTGCTATTAGAGATTTTAGAAAGGTAAGGTTGCACTTATCTTTACACTTTGCACTCTCCTTTATGAGGATCTTGCGCATTAGAATTCTGAGGCCTGAGGGCCTTTTGTTCAACAAATGAATTTAGCCATGCTAAAAGTCGGTCTTGACATGATAAGACCTGAAAGAGGCACCGCAAGGGCACCGAATACCTGCATTGGCTAAATTTTGTTCTAAGCATAGCACCCTTTTTGACAAAAAACGATGAGAAGTGATAAAAGAAGATATGTAGGGCAGATGAGCACATGTTTTAGTTTGATGATGATATGTTGTGGCTAACAATATTACCTAAATGGCAGTGATTAGATAATTTCAAGAAACTTGAAAGCTTTTTGCGGAATAATACGTGCCAAGCTAGATATAAGCGACCAACAAATATAAGCAGCGTATATTTAAGTAGGAACAGGTAATATCAGCTAGTGCACTACACTTCTATTAGACAACAATGAATATAAGCAGAGACATAAAGAATAATATACTCAGGGCATTATAGTGGTTTAGCTTAGTGTAAGCCTATGTCCACTCTTCTAAACCAATAACCTACTTGCTAGATTCTACTAGTCAATATTTGAGTAGTTACAATAGAATGTGCCTCTTCTACTCAGATAAATCTCACTAACACGTGCAAAAGCGCAAACTATCCCACTATCAACTCTTCTCAAGATACTACAATTTTTGTAGCTCACGAAGACTAAGTAAGAATGTAAAGTTTTCTTTGAATTTGGATTTTTGCACTCTTTTATCTCTCATGCTTTGTCGGTGTATTGTTGATCTCCTTTTATACTCTTGAGCATTGAAACTTCCCGTTGGACAATCTTTAAGAGGATCAATTGCCACACTATTTGTTAGATAACACATGTTATTGGTGCCGTATCTGAATCTGGCACTAGGACAATTTTGATATCCTTTGATGGACAATACTATTCCGTAACAACAAAGTTGATATTCCCTCGCATAAATAAAATAGTTGAACATGAAGCTTGTATCATTGGCCTCCAAGCTGCAATTGAGACGGGAGTGAATAAATTGAAGGTGTTCAGCAATTTTGCACCAATTATTCTCCAATCGATAGGTAAATAGAAAACAAGATGTTGACACTTGATTTTTAGTTGACGCATTAATAAAGATAAAAATGTTGGGGCTAGGGTTTCTAATCACAACGAAACCATTTTCTTGAACAAAAAATATCGTTTTTCATTGGGCCACCATTTATGGGTGACTTTTTGAGTCATTTTCATTAAAAAAAATTAAAAAGTCAAAATTTGGCTTTTGAGTTGACTTTTGTCAACCCTGTTGATAAAAAAGTCAATCCCGAGTCAAATTTTGGTTTTTTGTACAAAAAATTCCTAAATAATCTTAATTTCATTTAGGCCAAAATTTTTGAAAAATCAAAGTTTTGACAATAAATCAACCTTTTTAGTGATTAATCATTAAAGGGTCAACCCTCTAACCAAAAAATATGAAAATAATTTGAAAACCCACAAATCAGTTTATTTTAGCTTCAATTTGACTTTGGCCACAAAAATTTCTCAAAAATCGATTAAGAATCTATTTTATCAAATTTTTTGGATTTAGGTTCATAATCGGCCAAAATCTAAATTACTTTCTTTCTAGTTATATTTTGATTTAACTTCTTTTACAACATTTGATCTAAATGTCATTTTAAGCTGATTTGTGCAACCAACTTTGTGATTTGGCATATTGGGACAAAAATTTCCATTTTTAGCCCTAATTAGAGCTTCAGATTAATTCTTCATGATTGATGTGATTGTATCCCTAGTCAACTTATTATCTTAATATTAATCAAAATCCAATGTTAATTTTGGCAAATTCACATATGAACTTCTCAATTTGACAAACTTGGCACATCCAAAGGTTGCGACATGTCACGCCCCGATCCTCCGAGCGCGTGTCCATCCCTCGGTGGTCGATTAAAAAGCAATGTCCCAAGACTCATCACCGACCTTTCATTTTAATGCACATGCGGAAGCGAATAATTAAATCCCCAGACAACACAAAGATAGGATAGAAAAGTAGGGCCACAATTTTTAAAAATCAAATCACACATTTATACATATCAAACCTAGTCATATACAATACTAGCCGATATATATACAAGGTCTACAAAAAGGGGAAAAGCTACAGGCCCTCTAAACATTCGAGTCTTCAACTGAATACTCCGGGGACCCTGGATCCGACAAACTCGAGTCCACCACTAAACCACCAAGAGGGTCTGCCGTGCCTTTTCCAAAAGCAACCTCCAGCATCGGCATAGGGATCTCATATTCTGGTATGGGACCTTCTCTTTGTCCATTCCGCTCACGACGATATCACGATCTGTATTGATGAGGTATCTTATGGGGTAGACCCTCATCAACCTAGACAATGGATCTCATGAGTTCATATACCCATCCCCTTGGGTTCCCATGAAGCGGAATATAAGATACCTACTTGCTGACCTTCTTTGACTATCCAAAACGCTTGGGAGATACTACCATCTAAGGACCTGTAAATGTTATCCCACAACGAGGTGAGACGACGTCTCAGCAAGTTCACCCCCTAAGTCCCGACTAGGAAGAAAATACGCCCAAACGCTATCTGGTCACGCATAAGATAGAGGACTTACCTTTGCCTCAGTCCTTTCTTGCAAGTCAGTACAATTCAATCACTCAACCAATCCTTTTAACTCAAATCAAATCAAGTAATTGGCCAATCGATCCCATAGATTCCATACCATCTCTCAGTCAACCCATTCAATACTATCTATCAAGTTCGATCACATCAACAACTACTCACCCTAAGCTGAAGATAGATAGTATAGCTCACGAAAAGCCGATAAATAATATAGCTTGCCAGAAGCTGATA
The DNA here is from genome assembly GCA_014182385.1 of Eucalyptus viminalis. Taxonomy (NCBI): domain Eukaryota; kingdom Viridiplantae; phylum Streptophyta; class Magnoliopsida; order Myrtales; family Myrtaceae; genus Eucalyptus; species Eucalyptus viminalis. The sequence goes on along the minus strand of CM024530.1, from coordinate 16,410,786 downwards.
ACAGAGTATACTGCTCACCCTAAGCTGATATATCAAGGCCTACAAGCTGATATAGTATACTCACAATGCTCACCAAAAGCTGCTAAGGTATACTGCTCACCCAAAGTTGATATATCAAGGCCCACAGGCTAATATAGTATACTCACAATGATCACCAAAAGCTGCTAAGTTATATTGCTCACTCAAACCTTATATATCAAGGCCCGCAAGCTGATATAGTATACCATTCTAATCAACCGACAATTTCACCATTTTTATCATACACGATAAAATAATCATGTGTGGGTACACGGTCGGCCTTAGCCAAAATATAATATTTTCCCTTTTGAAAATCCCACTAATTCCAACAATCCATAAACACATTTTTGACGCTGTAAACCAACGCCCGATATTTTCTAATTAAATACCGAAATTATTAAATTTTGGGATAAATACCCTAAAATTACAATTCACACTCAAATTACACAAACTAGCACTCAATTAAATAAACCAATCATACCATTGCAATCAGGACAAAATTCCAACCACCGGCTATCTCGGTCTAATTTCCTAAAAATAATAAATAATTAAATAATTACCAAAATTAATTAAATAAATACCAAAAAAGTAACTTAGGCTAAAAAAGCCTTATTAAATACCGAAACGAGCCCAGAAAATTTTCAAACCTATCTAGATAAATACTACAACTACTCTAACCACCTAACATTCATAAACGAATAATTAAATTGCTAATCCATTCTAACTAACCACCTAATCCATACTTAGCCTAAACTAAACAACCCTTAAGCATAATTAACTCCTTAAGCGGAGATTAGTGAGTAAAATCACCGGTTTTGAATTCCGATAAGTTTATGGCCACGGCAAAGCGGAGACAAGCAACAAACTCTGAAGCCGAGGCACCAAGGGAGGCCGAGAAAAGCTTGGAAACGGGCCTCGAAGCCCACAGCTTCTTGCTGGCTTTTGGTTTTGGTCTTGGGCCAAGGGAGAGAGCTAGACGGCTAGTTCGGCAATGCTGGATCGGCGAAGGTTGCAGCAGCCTAGGCGGGTTACTCTGGTGGCAGGCGGTGGCTGAATGGCGACGTCAGGGCTCTGACTGAGCTTGATGTGGTCTGAGGAGTCTCGAACAGGGCGGCACAGCAACGGAACGGGCTGGACGATACAGCAGGGATGTGGGCTCACGTGGAGGCGCGACGGCAAGAAAGCGACTCTGGCGAGCTTCACTAGCAGTCAACGACTAGGGGAGGGAAGGTTGCTCGGTTTTCTATAAGTTTCAGGGCTCCAAGGTGACTAAAATGGAGAAAGCAGAATGCAAGAGGAAGAAGAAGAGCTAGCTGCCTTGTGGAGGATCCCAACTTGCTTCTTCATATCCCTTTTGTCTCCTTGAAGAGGCCCCACTAGTTTGCTAGCTTCCTCAGCACACTTGCAGCAGCCAAAGCTTCCTTGGGAAGTCTTGGAAGTGGTCCAAAAGGTCATGGATCAAGAGGCTACGAATTTGAAGTATTTTCCCCTCAATTTGGACCAATTTCTCTCTAATTGAAGTCAATTTCGGCCCTATAAAATCCACCGTGGTGTCCTTGATCAAATTGACTTTTTTTCTCGCCAATAGAACCAACTTGCATCACAAAAATGCAATAAAAATGGTCCCCTTGAATTTTCTGGACGAAAATGGCCCAATTTTGACTTTTCCACCAAAATCTTGGTTTGCAGAAAAAATCTTCGGAAGATGAGTCGACGTTCCTAAAATGACTCATGACATGACAAAACTTCAATTTCTGAAATCGGATTCAAATTCGCGGTTAATTTCAATTTGGCGCGATTTTAGCGTGACTTAGCCTACTGGGTAGCTCTTAGAAATTTTTAGTGCAATTAACCCGTGATCGATTTGTTTTGAGTCTCAATGTACCTCTTCGACGCAATGGCGACTCTCGTTTATCATGAAAATCCTGAGACTTCAAATACGGACATTGAGTACCAAAAAGACAAAAAAAATCGGCTTAGTGCCGATTGATGAGAATTTTGCGATCTCGTGGCATCACCCACACTTTGATCACCTATCTCAGTTGAAACGACCTATCTCTGATATTTGATCGATTTTTAACTATGCTGTAATGATCTCTACAGATGAGCACGGTCGAGTAGTCGATTCCTAGTCGAATTCTCAAGTCATTGCATTAAAATCCTTTAATAGCTTCCCCAAATAATCTAGTTATCTCATGAGTGATCAACTTAGAGAATAGCACTATAGGCGCATCGATGAAAGGCCCGATTCATTCAATTGAAAACAATACTGAAATTTCAAGATGTCACATGACATAGGGTTAATATGTTTCAATTGAGCCGATTTAACTTGACTCATTCTAAACTAAGGTTTGATTTTATGAAATGAAACTCAATTTGAACATTGAACTTCAATTTCATTTTGATGTCTACTTCCTGTCCTCATATCAATGTTAATTTAAATGCATTAGACCACATTAAGTGCAATTAATTGAACCAATTGATGATATTGTATCAATTGTGTGACATCCTAAATTTCAGGTTTTGTTTTCAATTAAATAAGTTGGGCTTTTCATCGATGTGCCTATAGTTATTTTCTCTGAGTTGGCCACTCACGAGATAACTAGCCTATCAGGTGAAGCCGTTAAGGAATCTAAACGCAATAGACTTGAGAATTTGACCAGAAATTGATTGCTCGACTGTGCTAATCTGCAAAGGTCATTACGGCCCCGTCAAAATCAATCAGAGACTGAAGATAGGTCAATTCGATAGAGGTATGTGATTAGTGTGTGGGTGATTCCACCTAATTGCAAAATTTCTATCAAACGGCACTAAACTGATTTTTCTGTCATTTCCGTACCCTATACCCGTATTTGAAACCTCGAGATTTTCATAATAATCAAGAGTCGCCAATGTGTCGAAGATGTACAATGTGGCTCGAAAATAATCGACCACAGGTCAATTGCACTAAAAATTCCTAAAAGCTATCCGGTAGGTTAGGTCACGCTAAAATTGCGCCAGATTGAAATTAACCACGAATTTGAACTTGATTTCAGAAATTGAAAGTTCTGTCATGTCACGATTCATTTTAGAATCGTCAACTCACCTTCCGAAGATTTTTCTACAAACCGAGATTTTTGGCGAAAATTCAAAGTAGGGCCGTTTTTTACCGGGGAAATCAGAGGACCCTTTTTATCGCATTTTTGGGATTTAAGTTGGTTCAATTGACGAGGAAAAATCCTAAGAGGGACGATCTATGTTTTGTCTTGTTTTTGTGTCTATGGGCCGAAAGGTTTGAGCTTGAGCCAGGCTCGAGTGGTCGATGGTTTTCGTGTCTATAGACAGTCTCAATTTTTCCAAGGTGTGGTCAAATTGGTGTTGAACGGGCATGGGCACCAACATGCACAAAAGATTCACTCAGTACATAGAATTAGCCAAAGAAGGAGCTGCCAACACATAAAAACCAATTCAATGCATATTTGGGAAGGATGTAAAAGTTCTGCTAGGTTGTTGTTTTCAAACGTCTAAGAAGGATATAGAAGTGAGATTAAGGAAGAGATTTATAAACTCAAAAATGCTGTCCTCAGTGTGACTTCGCAAATTCGATCAAGCAACTTCAAGGTCCCATTACTCCATTGACAGGGCATAGACAAAACCAACTCCCTCATCAAAGGCAGTCAACGCAATTCCCCACAAATCGTGGTATTGTAAAAATCCTACTGCTGAATGGAGTCTTCGCTGATGCATCTTACTACTTAATGGGATAAAGTTTGCTTCTTGTCCTTGTGATTTTTTTCAACATTCTTGGTATCTATGATTCGTCTCTCATGTTCCTTTTATCTTCATCTTCTGTGCTTAATTGTTTGTCAAGCAAGCTAACTTCAGAACATGTGTCCGATAGATATAGAGAGAACTTGGATAAGAACTTACAATATAGACTTCAGACTATAAATGGAAAACTCGTTTATTCTGTGATAAAAATCATTCATCTCATTCTGTATTGAATGCTTAAATATGATTTGAATTAGTAGCCGGAAAGCCTATCTGTGCTATATGAATGTGGTGGTATCATTCAAGTTTTCCACATTATTATTCATGACGATCAAAACCTAGAAGTGAATACCACCTCAATGGTGTTGCTTATTGTTGGCTGAGAAACAAGTCATTGGTTATGATGAAGCTGATACAAGAAATCTTGAACTTCTCTGAAGGTCTAAGAGTCATTAGAGTCAAACCAGATGAAAAACTAGCACTCTATGCTGATAATTCAAGCCGCTAGCTTATTGCGGATTGAGGCATGTCATGTAGCAACCTTTCACCAATTCTTTGTTCAAGGAATTATTGGACTATGCCAACATCCTCTTACATTTAGTCTTTCCTCCCTATTCTTTTTCTTTTCTTTTGGCCATTTTTTTTCTTCCTACTTATTTCTGATTATATGATTAATCTGATCTACAATTTATCAGTGATCCTTTTTTCTTTTTTCAGTTAAATTTATTGACTATTAATTTGGTATGTCTGTGACATTATTTTGGGGCTTATTCTTCAGTTCAATTGCAAAAATTTTCCTTTTTAAGTTGGAATCATCTACAAATTCTTTGATATGCTTGTGACATTATTTCAAGGCTCGACCTCAAAGTTCCTTATTTTTTTCATGTGTACAGAATTGAGTGAACCAATGAAGAAGTGATAAATGATGTGTGATGTGCTCCTTTGTCCTTACTTGTAAAGGAGAAAATCTGTTTCTTGTGCTTTTAGATGGTTTTGTGTTTATTTTCATTTTGCTTAATAAAAATGGAAAAAAAGAAAAAAGAAAAAGAAGGAGAACTTGTTAAATCCTAGAACTGACCTTGGAACCTATAATAGGTTAATTTCTAGGTTTCAAGTTTCGATAGGTAGGTTTCAGGTTTCAAAAAATGAGGAACTTGTACCCAATGGTAGGTTCCAAGTAGAACCTGCAATAAACCTGGAACCGCTTACCCCTATTTACTACCTACATCCCCATGGCCCCCTACGGTGCCTCAATTGATTTCACATGGCACCAAACGGAGTTGAACAACCCCAAATTCCTAAAGGTCACCTTCATCCGAATCATTGCGATACCAACGGTAGATGCTGGCCTCCCATCGAGCTTGGTGCGGATTGGGTTCATTGTCGTCTATGCCTGAATCAATGGGCGTATGGTGGGCCACTCCTACTCCCAGATGATGACAACAATGGAGGCAACGGGGCCGAGTAGGACAAAGGTCAGAGGATGAGGATAGCATTTTTTTAGGAGACTAGGCAGTGGGGATTTGGAGAAGTTAAGTGACCATGTGGATATACTGTATCATGGTCGAAGTGGTAAATTGATGGACTTTTGATATAGCCCGGAGTATGAGCATTTTGATCTCTAGTGTACTCGACCTAGGTTACCCAAAAGTATCTAAATTAGAAGGAAATGAAATTGTCTCGTCTTATGTTTTCCTATGTGCACTCTTTGAATTTGTATGTCCTGTATCATTATTGATCTAAATACACTTCCGCATGCTTAAAAAGTAGAAAGAATTGGATAAACACATTAGCTATGACATGGTGAAGGCGTCCCAACCTGCTTGCCCATTTTTCCTTTTCCTCAACAACCAGACACACATACAATAGAGACACCATAGGGAGAAAAAGAGAGAAATCGGTAGGTATTGAGCCATGACGAGGGCTAAACGCAAAGGTTGCCTCTATTAGAGAATACTCATTTATTGTTTTGAAGCTGACAAAACCTTTCTAAAAGTCTAGTCTAAAGACTTGCATACTCAAGTTTTATAGTCTGAAGAACTCCAGACTCTACTTGTTAAAGTGAAGACAGCCAGACTTTAATCTCAAAGTCTACCCTCACTGACAGGTTCCAGATCGAAGAATGAAAACTTATCCAGATGTGGGATTATTTTCAAGGATTTAATTCGTATGGTTTTTGGAAAACCTTATGGCTGGATATAGCATCTACTTGATTGATTATTCTTATTGGAATCGAGTCCGATATGAAGATAATTTGAAAGGTGAAGTATACTTGGAAGGTTCTACTTATGGAAACCAATATCCTGATTATATGGGCGAACAGGATTGATGGGCTTTCATCACAAATCATCTAATGACTCAAGATCACCTTAATTGATTCTGTCCAATGGGTAGATTGGAAGAATTCCTTTGGAAAGTGTCAACGGTTATGAAGGTATAAAAGAGTATTTAAGGCGAACTCTTCAGTTGTTCGAAGAAGTGCGTGAAAGAAAATTTTCAAAATCTGAAGCTTTCTAGTTCTTTGCTTTCTCATTCACCGAGCTCAAAATTATGTACAAAAGAAAGAAACTCTTAGTGAGACTCTGTGAGAGACCAGAAGAAACTCTTCACTCAGAAAGTCGAAGATCACAAGCTGTAAATTCTCTTTTGATTCATAGTGAAATCCAACCAGTGGACTGTCAGTGCGGGAGAGTGGACGTAGGTTTGATCTAAGCTAAACCACTATAAACCTTGTGTTTCTATTCTTTTTCCCTGAACTCCTTACTTTAATATGTGGATTTATATAATCGTTTAAAGATGATTACATCCTTAGTCTATTATCTTCTAAAGACAATTTACTTGTACTAAGTCTTGCAAAAAAAATTATTTACACCTATTCACCCCCTCTAGGTGTTGTTACTAGCCCTTTCAATTAGTATCAGAGCATGTGTGCTTATTTATTGAAGTGTTTTTACTTCTTAAGCTAAAGATTTATGACTAGTATTTTGACTCCAAGTTTAGTTAAAGGCCAAAGTAACACCAAACCTCCTTACTTGGATAGGAATGAGTACAATGTAAGGAAAAATAAGATGAAGGCATTCTCGAGATCGAAAGATCCCCTGAAATGGGATGTGATAGAAAAAGAGATCATTCCCAAAGCTACATCAACCTCAAAAAGAGGAAAAGAAGTTGCAGATGTTGGCGAAATGACACAAGCAGAATTAACCAAGAGACAAGCTCTTGATGCTAAAGCCATCTATTCCTTATATTGTGCTTTATCTCCCACTGAGTACAACAGAATTTCATCTTGTGAAACAACTAAAGAAGTCTGGTGCAGGTTGCACATTACTTATAAAGGAACTGATTGAGTTAAAGAAACAAAAATCAATATCCTACTCGAACAGTATGAAGCCTTCAAGATGAAGCTAGGAGAATCTATCACTAACATGTTTAGTCGTTTCACAAAGATTGTAAACGGTCTAGCATATCAAGGACAGCCAATCTCAGGACCAATGAAGGTCAATAAATTGCTACGTGGACTCTCCAAAGACTGAAATCACGTGAAGACTTCAATAAGAGAAACCTAAAGGATCATGCCTTTTTCAGTAGATTAATTAATTGGCACACTTCAATCATATGAAGTGGAGCAAATCAATGAGGAAGAAATCCTAAAGGTAAGAAGTCAATTGCTTTAAACTCTAACGATGATTCTAATGATACAGATTCAAAAGATGACATGGATGATGAAGAGCTAGCACTCATGATAAGGAAGTTCGGGAAGCTAAACAAGAAGGGAAGATTTAATTTGAAGAAGCAAAGCACTCAAAAACTTCAGAAGAAATCAACTGAGGACAATGAGACCAACAAAGATGTGATTTGATTCGAATGCAAGAGAAATTGGCACATCAGACTCAACTGCCCTCTGTTGAAGAAAAAGAAAGGAAAAACAGAGAAATTCAAAATGGCTCTCAGAGTAGAGACATGGAGCGATATTGAATGTGAAGAAAGTGATGAAGAATATGCCACCATATGTCTAATGACAAATTCAGAATTAAACTCAAACTTTGAAACAGATTCAGACTCAAACTCAAACAAAGAAGTCGATGTTAGCAATCTAAAAATTCCTACTAAAGTCTCAAAGTATATAGATGAACTTTGTCTTAGTCTCAAAACATCTCTTAAAATGATTTCCGAGCTGAAGATGGAGAATTCTAAATTGAAGCAACAGGAAATTTCTTGGAAAGAAAATTTTGAAAATCTAGACAAAAATTTTGTTAATTTGAAAGAGAATGCAGATTCTCTTTTGAAAGAAAATACCTTTTGAAAGATGACATTTCAAATATCACAAAAAGGTTTTCAAAAGTATCTGAGAAGTTGGAAAAGATTCTTTCAGTACAAAGACCTTATTTCAATAAATATGGTTTGGGTATGACACCACAAACCATTCATTTAATTGATTTTCCAAAAGTGAAGGAAAGAATCAAACAAATACCTACAAAAACATTTTACAATAAACATTTTCAAAAAGCTTTTGTAAAACCTGTTGGCTGAAGTGATCTCAAATGTTCAAAGTGTAATAGCTTAGAACATTTCAAGAAGGAATGTCCCAAGGTTTGAAGACCTGTTAAGAGGGATTGGGCAAAGACTGTATTTAGTACTAACTCCCATGGACCCATGAAAATGTGGGTATCAAAGAAAACTTGAGTTCTTTTTATAATTGCAGGTCACTATCAAGAAAAAGATCAAGTGGTATTTGGATAGTGGCTATTCGAGACACATGACAGGAGATTAAAGTTGTTTTATAAAGCTTGTGCAAATAAATGATGGAAAAGTTTCTTTTGGTGGAAATAGAAAAGGAAAAATTGTTGGATGTGGAACTGTGAAGATTGGAAGTCTCACAATCAACAATGTTTCCTTGGTGGAAGGTTTAAATTACAATCTACTCAGCATTAGTCAATTGTGTGACGCTGGATTCAAAATTAATTTCCAAGAAGGCATTTGTTCCAAAACTAGTAAATATTTCCCTCAATCTTTCACCGGACGAAGACATGGGAATATTTATTTTCTGGATATAAAACCAGAAAGTTCTCAGTGTCTAATATCCATTCAAAATGAAGCAAACATTTGGCATCAAAAGCTTGGTCATGTTAACATGAAGCAGATTGCCAAGATTTCCTCTAAAAAGCTTGTTCGTGGACTCCCCAACCTAACTTATCAAAAGTCTAAATTATGCACACCATGTGTTTTGGGAAAACGGGTTAGAAGTTTTTTTAAACATTTAAATCAAGTTTCTACTAATCGAGTTTTGCAGCTTCTACATATGGACCTTTTGGACCAACCAAAACTTAAAGTATTGATAAAAAGAGATATTGCCTAGTAATCATGGATGATTACTCTCGTTTTACTTGGGTTTATTTTTTGGCAAATAAGTTTGAAGCATTCTCTCACTTCTCAAAGTTTGCCAAGAAAGTTGAAAATGAGAAAGGTTATGCTATTTTGAGCATATGGACAGACCATGGAGGTGAGTTTAAAAATCAAGACTTTGCTAAATTCTATGATGAATCTGGTTACGAACATGTTTTCTCTTCTCCATACACTCTAGAACAAAATGGGGTTGTTGAAAGAAAGAATAAATCCTTGCAAGAGATGGCAAGACCCCTCTTAATTGAGAGTAATATTTCCTCTAGATTTTCAGCTGAAGCAGTCTCTATAGCTTGCTATATCATTAACATAGTATTTTTAAGGTCTATTCTAAATAAAACTCCTTATGAAGTGTTTAAAGGGAAAAAGTCAAATGTTTCTTATTTTCATGTGTTTGGTTGTAAGTGTTTTGTTTTGAAAAATGCAAATGATCGAATTGGTAAATTTGAAGAAAAATTAGACGAAATAATTTTCCTTGGCTACTCAACCTCAAGCAGAGCCTATAGAGTATTCAACAATAAGACTCAATCTGTGGAAGAATCTATGAACGTTAAGTTTCAAGACTCTATGCAAAATCAAATGGATCAAAAGCAACTTGAAGAATCTGAACCTACTCAAGACTTTATAAAGTCTACTTCCCCCGAAGTGGTTCAGACTTCTGAAAATCAACAACAAGATGAACCAAAAGTCTCAACTGAAACAAATGATCAGTAGACTCTCAAACCAACTAGCAACTGGAAGCATAAGTCAAGTTATCCCAAGGAACTCATCATTGGCAACATTGATGAAGGAATTCGCACCAGATCCAAAAGGCAAGAAGAGTTTAGTGCTTTAGCACTCGTTTCTAAAATTGATCCCAAAAGTATAGAAGAAGCCTTGGTTGATGAAAGCTGGATCGAACTTATGCAAGAAAAGCTCAAACAGTTCAACATCAACGATATTTGGGAGCTAATTCATAAACCTAAAGGCAAGTCTATTATTGGAACTAAATGGGTTTTCAGGAACAATGTGAATGAGAATGGAAAAGTGGCCAGGAACAAAGCAAAACTCGTGGCCAAAGGATATACGCAACAAGAATTGATAGACTATGACGAGACCTATACACCATTAGCGAGGTTAGAAGCAATTAGATTATTACTTACTTTTGCTTGCTATAAAAATTTCAGATTACTCCAAATGGATGTAAAAAGTGCATTCCTAAATGGATTCATCCGAGAAGAAATCTATGTGAAACAACCATCTAGTTTTGAAGATCCAAGAAAGCCAGACTCAGTCTACAAATTGAAAAAAGCCCTATATGGATTGAAGCAAGCACCTCGAGCCTGGTATGAAAGATTAAGTAAATTCCTAACTCAAAATGATTTTGAAAAAGGAAATGTAGATATCACATTATTCATAAAAAGAGAATGTAAAGATTTTCTATTGGTTCAAATTTATGTTGATGATATTATTTTTGGATCTTTAATGAAAATCTATTCAAGAATTTTTTTTCTAAGTCTATGTAGGATGAATTCGAGATGAGCATGATGGGTGAATTAACTTTCTTTCTTGGGTTAAAAGTCAAACAATCAAAGAAAGGGATTTTCATTTACTAAGAGAAGTATGCAAAAGATCTCATCAAGAAGTTTGGATTGGAAAATTGCAAAAAGATAGAGACTCCAATGTCTGATTCTACAAAGCTAGACAAAGATGAAGGAGGAAAGAATCTAGACCAGAAGTTATACAGGAGCATTATTACTTCGCTTCTTTACCTTACTACATCTAGACCTGAGATTTTGTTTAGTGTTTGTATCTATGCTAAATTCCAATCAAATCCCAAAGAATCTCATTTAAGTGCTGCAAAATGCAACATCAAATACGTTGCAACTACTCCAAAGCTAGGTCTGTGGTATTCCAAAGAATGAGACTTTACTCTCCTTGGATATTCAAATGCAAATTTAGCATGATGTAAAGTTGATAGAAAGAGTACTTCTGGTACCTGTCAACCGCTAGGCAACAAGTTAGTATCTTGGTTCTCAAGAAAGCAAGTACCGTAGCTCTTTCAACAACTGAAGCAGAATATGTGGCTCTTGGGAGCTGTTGTTCTCAAATCTTGTGAATAAGGCAACAGCTAAGAGACTTTGAAATTGAAGAATCGTGCACCGAGATCAAATGCGATAACACCAGCACCATCAATCTCACAAAGAATCCAATTCTTCATTCAAGGGCAAAGCACATAGAAATTCGACACCATTTCATTAGAGATCATGTTCAAAATTGAGAAGTTATGATTCAGTTTATTGACTCGAAGAATCAGTTGGCAGACATATTTATAAAGCCACTGGAGAAAAGCCTACGTGAGTCTATTCGCGCCAAACTGAACATCGTATCTTTTATCGATTAAAGTCTGAAGATGATCAGAATCAGAACGTCCAAAAGTTACGACTGTAAGTTAATTCTTTTTCAATGCAAGTAATTTAATTTTAGGATGAAATTTTGAAAAGGTACGTTTATTTTTTAATCGCTACTTGCTTTTTTCATTTTCGAAAAATGCAGTTTTTATTTTTCCTTTGTGACAATTCGTATACCCCGTTTCACCTGCTTTATATACCGTCGAAATTCTTCTTCGTTTACACTCTCTCAAACCCTAGAATACAGAGATCCTACTTTCTCTCTTTTTCTCTCTTTGATCCAAAAAGCTTTCACCTTTTTCAACGAGCGAGTTTAAGAAATCCTTCAAGATAGTGACAATGTCTTTAAAGAGGAAGTCTTCTAGAATTGCAAACCTGGGACCACAGCACATGCTAGAGGGTCCTACCCATTTTGATCTAACTGAGGATGAAGATTCTTCTCAGCAGCAGCAACAACAACAACATTCTCAACTGCGTCACTCTTCACAGCAAATGACTCAAGATCCTCTGCGCCAACAAGCAAAAGAAGAGATCATTGAAGATGTTGAACCAGTAAAAACACTGAAACCCCAATTTCTCTTTAAACTATACTCTAAGTTAAAGGAGGGTGGTACTACAATGACTTTCATCGATGAGTTTTTACAAGGGAGAGGGTACAAGAATGAAACTTTGTTCTTGCAATCTATGGAAAGCATGGGCATTGCGCCTGAAGGTTTGGCAGTAAGGTCTTTTGCCAACTTTCCAAGTGATCCACAATTCGGTACTTTTGATCAGTCATAAGGGAAGGATGATGAAGAGAGGATGTATACCAATTTTCAGCCTAGGATGGGCATTGCTGCAAATGTTCGTGGAGAGGGGACGAACTTGTTTCGTTCTAAGGACCAAAGGAAAACTTATTCGAAACTGCTAAAGAGAGGGGTTATGAACCCTAAAAGTGTAGACTTCAATTTTCTTGATTCCTTGAACGTGAACCTGAGGGAGAAGTTTGCACTCTTTCAACTTGAACGCTTTTGCTTAGAGACCTTTGTCGCCTACCCAGAACTAACTACTTATTTCTATTCAAATCTGTCTTTTCTAGATGCGAATAGATTTTCTTTTATGGTTAGGGACAAAGAATTTGTGGTGGATGTAGACACGTTGGCAGATGTGATTGGTGTGGAAAGAGGAAGTTTCCAACCAATCGGTGTGTCTATTGGTCACGCAACTTTGGCTCTTGTTTAGGACAGGTTGCTGAAGGCAGAATTTCTTACTTTAGAATGACTACCTCCAATATCTTACTTCACAAGATTGTGATCAACTGCATCAGACCCAAATCCACTTCAAAAACTGATGTCTGTCACTCGGAAGCAAAGCTGATGTATGCAATCAACATCGAATTTAAGTTATCACTGCCCCCACACTATCCTAATGCACATGTATACGACAGTTGTGAAGGACAAGGGGCAACTCCCTTACTCTGCATTTGTTACTCAACTGTTCAGACATTTCAACATTCAGTTTCCTACTACTCTGTGTGATCGAACCACTGCTCCAATGGTGATTGGACTAAAGATGATTTCAAAAATAAGACTGAAGGAACTGAATAAGGCATTGGAGCGCCTGAAGGAGAAATCCCCTACCAAAACTAAACAAGACTCTACAGCAAAGAAAAGGAAAGGCAAAGAGCTAATGAGAGCATCAATCAAGAAGAGAAGAGCCCTTATCTTGCAGAATGAAAAAGATGATGATGATATTACTCTCTCCGGTTTTGCCTTAAGAAATTTAAGGAGCTTTGTTAGTTTTGAGGAGCCAGAGGACAAAGAGAACAGAGAAAGAGAAGAGACAAAGAAGAGAGATGAAGAGAGAGAACAAAGGAAAAAGAAAGAGGAAGAAAAGAAGAAGAAGAAGAATAAGAGGGTCAAGATGATTCTCTTGTTGACACCCGAAATTTTTGTCGACATTTTAAACATTCAATTCGCAAAAGTTAAAAAAATTGTTTGAAATGAAAAAAAATTAGAAATAAGGAAAAAGAAGAAAAGAAAAAGAGAAAAAAAAAGAATAAAGAGCCCAAAAGATTAAAAAATGAAATGAAAATGAAAACAAAACAAAAATGAAACGAAATGAAAAGCAAAAGAAAAAAAAACTGGAAATGAAAAAGAAAACAAGAAAAAGGGGGATGAAAAGAATAAAAGAAAAAAAAAGGGAAAAGGGGGGGGGAACTCGCACACTCTCTCTCCTCCACGGACGCACGCTCTCTCCGGACGCACTGACTCTCTCTCCTCACGCAATCTCTCTCTCTCTTCGGGGGGGATTCGCTGGGGGCACGGACTCTCTCTCTCTCTCTCTCGAGACTTCGCACAAAGTTTCTCTCTCTGACACCAAAAAAAAAGAAGAAAACAGGACGAAGAATCGGAGGGGAAAGGGAAAATCGGTGAGAGCCCGCGTCGTCTTGGAAGTGAACGGAGTCTCCTCCAGCCGGCGGTGGCGGTGAGGGGTGCGGTCTGCGATTGATTTTAGGACCTCTCGACCCCCGCAATGCGAAGCCTCTCTCCCGTAGCTCCGGAGACTTTTCCGGAGATTCCCTCTTCTTTGATTCTTTCACTGGTTCGCTCGGTCGCATCGACAATCGGCGAAGACGGTGGCGGTTATAACAACGGCGACGGCACCGGCGGTTCTCTATTCGCCGAATCTAGTTCTCGCTTGCCGGATCTGACTCGATCCAAAGCCTACCGCAGCCGCAGCGACTACGATGGCGAATTTGGTTCGGTGAATCACTCTCGGAGATCAAAGACCGATGGTTAGGAATCACAAGGGAGGCTCACGATCACTCTCCGTTTAGGTTCAGGCTCGATCACTTGCTCAATCGTGAGCTCTCTTCCTCTCTCTTTTGATCCGTTAGGGTTTTGGTCTCCGATTTCTCGTTCGCCGTTTCTGACTCGAACGATTTTCTTTCGGCTCTCTCTCGCACACCGGATTTGATTCGCTAAAACGGCCGGTCGAGGACCTCGGAGTTCAAGGCTCAGATTCACGCGGCCTGTTCGGATTGCTAACTCCCCTGCAACAGTGGTGATAGCATCGTTGGCAGCCACGACTTCAATCCTTCACCATTCATTCAAGGTTATCTAGCTTTCTCTCTCTCAATCGCTCTATCTCTGGTTCGACCAGGTAGGGAAGAACAAGTTTATTGAGTTTTTCCTAGTAAATGTCATTTGTTTAGGTGCCGCTGTTGTCATCATTGTTATTGATTGATGGATTTAGAGGATTTGTTTTGGTTCTGGTTCGGATTTGGCCTTGAGCTGAGTAGATATTGATTAAGCCGTGCTCTTTGCTGTGTAATTGAGACGAACGATTGTTGTGTCGTAAAGGGATAGAGATGGCGTTGACATTGAGACCATTCTAGATGTTGTATACAGTCATACTAATGAGGTCAATGATCAGAATCCTTATACAATTTCTTTGCGTAAGATTGATAATAAGGTTTAGTGCATGCTGGGTTCAAATGGCCATTTGCTGAATTTCTTTGGCTGTGGTAACATGTTAGTCTTTGCTGATTTCTTCTTGTAATTGCATACTAGGGAAGCATATGTTTGTGGTATATCCCTCTTGCTTGCTTGCTAAAAATCTATGTCTGTGTGTATGGCATTTCTAACTTCAAACTGTTCAATGCAAATGCAAATTTGATTTTCCATGACACACACCATATATGAATATCAGTATGCTATAATCGCTGCTTATGATTGATGTGCATTTGATTCTAACATGAGGTTAGTTTGGTTATTAATTGATGCCATTTTGATCAAGAAAATTCATACGTGCTTGTGGCAAGACATGACTTCAATTTCATGGCAATTTGTCATCAAACAATTACAATTTATAGTCCCACGTGTTCTGTTACAACATTGATTGCATGCTGGAAGTTGTGGATTAAGCATTGATTAGATGGACATACATGTAGCCTGAACACGATTGATGATGCATATTGTTTGGTGAATGATCTTTTATCAGCAAATTCACGTGTTTGGTTAACTGAGAACCAAAGTTATATGACTTGGATGTATGTCATATTATATGCTTTGCATGTAATCATTTGATAAATGGTTTTAGTGCGACACATATTAATGCTGAACTTTAGGATATCACTCGAAACTTGACTTCGCATTGTACTTCTTTTAAACGATTGATTTTGATATGATGTCTTGTTTTTATTATTTTGATGTGTATGTTTGTTTCTTTCCTTTGTATGCACATAGTTATAAGTTTCTTAGATTATGATTAGATTAGACGTTAAAGATGGAGAAAGCGTGAAAATGGTGGAGGTCGATGTCCATTCCGACCATTATTATATAATATTCATTTTCCCGACATATGTCTGGTTCCACTTGTTGTATAAAACCCGACGAGTTGTGGATTTTCTTTCTCTCTCATATTTTTTAATTGTATTCTCTTTTATATTTTTAGGATTGCATGATAGATTTACTGCTTTCCTTGATTGTTTACTTCTGTCTTGCAATTTCAATTTCATTGATTTTTGTTTTCTTTCTTTTTTTTTTTCTAGAAATAGAATAGAATGAAAATGACCAACCATGCATGATCACTTAGTTTAGGATTAATGATCCCAAAAAAAAAAAATGTAAAAAGAAACGCATGGACATGTTAGGAAAACACAACATACTGTTTAGGTACCAAAAGGGTGTTAATAGCAATATTAGCGTAACCTAAGTCCCCGAACCTAGATGTTTGGTTGCGTAGGAATTGAGGGAACACTCCCGACCCTCGAGTGGCGACTCCCGTCTATTTTTAGGTTGTCATAAACAACTAGATCACATAATAAACTCGTCGCACGTGGTATGAGCTTGGGAGAGCTCATGGTTTAGATACTCGATATGTAGCCCAAAGGGAAGTGATGCCTCTAATGGGTGATCGAGAGGGCTACCATGGTAAATGTACCCTTAAACGATATCCACTTTCACCCCCAGGTGTTTTTGATTCAAGGGATCTCGTGGAGGGAACTGGCAAAAGGCAAGGTGACGACGCTTTTGGGAGAGATCTCGATCAAGTACCCCTAAACCTGACATTTCCCCCTTTTTCTCTCCTCATGATGATGAGGGATTCGAGGGCGGCAAGATCGGGTCGCGACAGGCTTGGCGACTCCGCTGGGGACTGGTTACTAGATCAAGAGGACTTGAAGCCGTTTAAAAATGGCCATTGTGCTTTAACTAACATGTCTCGTGTAGGATCGCCTGCATGTCAAAGTCACGTGGAAAATCAGGTTAGTCGCTAACCTCGTGTTAAATGGTTTTGTAGGTGGGAGTTATAAGGGGAGGCGTGCTTGTAAACCCTTTGTTTTGCAGGTGGTGTAAGGATGTATGAATGTATGTGGGTTTATATTGAAGTGCTGGATGTTTAAATTTAAATGCATGTTTACAAGTTTTAGCACGACACCGCACACACAACCGTGGTCTAAAACCCCGATCGCCCAATCTAGGACCTTAGGAGGGTTTATGGGTGGAATTTGCGAGTGAATACTCATGGTAATCCATTACTTACATAAGCCCGCTCATCCCAACCGATAAAGATAGCACTAACCGACGATAGTAGCGGTGGGTGTATTTTTATCCTTTGGAATGGGGACCTTGAGCCTTTAGCACCCTTACCTTAGGCGTCGAAACCTCACAGTTTCATGTGACATGTGATTTGTGCTTGCCATGTGTTTGGTGGGTAAGATATCGTTCCTTTTTTTATCGTTCTTATCTTCTTACTCTCTATATTTCAATTATGCATTTTATATTTCAACGATGATATGTTTTAATCATGGATGCCCCTTTAGGTTTAGGTTTAGATGGGTAAACCCGAAGTGGACGTGATCCCCATGCCTGGGAATCTCAAGACTCTATGGGAGAATCTCGACCCAAGACATCAAGACTATGTGGAAAAACGCATAGGCTTTCTCCCGACTTTATTAAAAGTTGAACCATGTATTGCGATGGTCAAAACATTGGTTCATTTTTGGAATCCCATGACTTCCACTTTCGTGTTTAATCAATATGAATTGACCCCTACAATTGAGGAGTTCCGGAAAGCCATTGGATTAGGTAAAGCTTCTTTAGGTTTCGTCACTCCTCCTATTGGTCAAAATCCAATATCTCTTCTAAGTCAATTCCTCAATATCCCTACTAATAAAATTGAGGCTATTCTTAATGGAAATTCTCATTCCATGCCTTATAATTTCCTTGAACAACATTTCTTTAGCCTTAAGCCTAAATCTGGGAATCAAATTCCTTGTGTCTTCCTACTCATGTTCTTTGGCTTTGTGGTATTCCCACATACCCAAAAAACAATGGATCCTTTAGTCACTCACATTGTCAATCAAGTGTGCGCATTTAATTGTTTTACACACATGATCCTTGCTGAAACTTTGGTGTCTCTTAATCGTTTCAAAGCAAATGGTTGAGGAACTCTTAGAGCCCCATTAGGACTTCTCCAAATTTGGCTCTTTTCAGATATCAAAGAGTTTTCCCCTCACATGAAAATTGTTGATGTTACGAATTATCATCATCCCATTCTTAAATTTTGCCAAAGAAATGAATTCTTTGCATCATAGTCATTCTCTACTTGGTTTCATTTCCTCAAAAGCCTCAACTCTAGCTTAATTCAATGGCATGTTTGGTGGCTTGGGAATCCCGAGGTGCACCTTTTTAATGGAGTTGACGACCCACTTCCCCTTGTGGGATTGATGGGTTTAACGTCGTATTACCCTTTAAGGGTGCTCGGCCAATATCGCACGCTTCAAATGATCCCGCCAATTCTCAAGCTGGGATTATATCGTATTGATTATCACGATAAAGTCATCGAGGAAAACCAAATTGACCATATCAAGGCTGTGATTCAAGTTGCTATTGGAATTTGGTACTCCCATTCCTCGCATTACGTGGTTGCCGTCGATGAAGCTGATTTGGAAGGAGAGATGAAGACTCACCAAGCTACCATTGATTACATACATCGTCAAGTAGAACTTGAGCTCAGGGTTCAGTTGTCTGATATTCCCGAGCCTCAAGGTTTTCGGCGGGCTCATATTAAGGAGCGAGAAGATAGTGCCTTGATCGATGAGGAACGCTTGACCCATGATAACAAGCGTCTCCGCACGATCTCACCTAGTCCTTAGGTTTTCATTTCACATGCTTTTCTTGTAAAGGGATTTCCTTTGTGTTTCCCTCATTTCTATCAAGATTTCCTTGTATTCATTTTCATATCATATGTAAAATTGAACCAACTTTGTAAGCCTCAGGAAAGCAAGGTTCTGTTTCCCTTGTAATTGTTCAATTGAAATGAATAAAATTCCTGGACATTTTCATGTAATCTGATTAAATATTTGTCGTCATTCTTTTTCAATTGTATAATTTCTTTTGAAGAAATTTTGATAAGAGGATGTTATATGATATTGGGATCATATACACTTCTTATCATTATTTCATCTCAAGAAAATATAAAATTGACCAGGATTTGTATTTTAATGATTTCTTTTAACTTGTACTAATTCGAGTCATTTTCTTTTATCAAGGTTGTGAAAGACGGCTGAAGAACGATCTATCATATGTACTCGCCGCCAAACAAGGATGGAGAACGAAGATACCCGTGCCCGTGTTATTAGCATGGAGAACCAAATGGCGCAGATGATGGCGCTGTTAGCTGATCTCTCCAACCAAGTCAAGAACTTAACTTCTGTAGTTCCTACTTCTCCTACCATGAATCTTCCTATCGCACCCTCTGAAGTGCCGGTAGCAGAACCTGTGGTAAAAGGGCCTACCGAAAAGGTTCCCACTGTAACCCCGACAATTATTAATCTAGAGCCTCCATCCAAGGAGATCCCAACTCCGTACTTTGATGAGGAAAGTTCAAGGTGCCTCGCAAAGATTGAGGAACGCCTTTGCATGCTACAAGGCTATCAACTACAAGGGGTTTGATAAGCTGTCGCCCTTTGCCAAGGTTAAAGTCCCTGAATTCTACAAGGAGCCTGAGTTTACGAGGAAATATGACAAGATTGGATGCCCTAAGACCCATTTGAAGTACTATCTGGGCAAGATGGCCCATTACTCAGACAATCCTCCGCTCCTGATTAATTCCTTTCAGGATAGCTTGGTTGGTCCTGCGTTGACATGGTTTATAGAGTTGGACTTGGAGAAGATCCATACTTGGGAGGATCTCGCCGATGAATTCCTTCCAACAATATAAGTTCAACACTGAAATCGCTCCGACTTGAGAGGAATTAGTTCGGGTCGAGAAGAGGAGAGCTGAAACGTTTAGAGCTTATGCTCAAAGATGGAGAGCTACTGCATCTCACGTGAAGCCACCCTTGTCTGAGAAGGAGGCTATGAAATTACTGCTTCAAGCCATGCCTTGGGATTTCTTCGAGAAAATGTACAACCACACCTGTATTAACTTTGCCGCATTGGTGGAGTTAGGTGAACGCATTGAGGGGATCATGCGTGAAGGAAGGTTGACCGAGAACACAAATCGTCGATATGCCCCAAAGAGAGATAAGGAATCGAATGTGGAGATTGCTTATATACAAAATTCCTCTTCTCAGAAGCCATATAATCCTCAAGCTCATAAACCTGCCATGGAGGTAAGGGGTTCTTCCCGAAACTTTGAGCGCAAAGGAAAAGCCCCTCAAAGGCAATTTACTTCCATTGCCTAGACCCATGTCTCAACTACTTCCAATGCTGATTGAAAGTCATCTCGTGGCGAGAGAGATCCCGAGGGATAATCCGCCAAAGTTTGCCTGGGTTTGACCTTAATAAGATGTGTGAGTATCATATGGGAGAAAAAGGTCATCATGTGGACAACTATCTGGTGCTCCATTCTAAGATCCAGAACTTGCTAGATAAAAAGCTGCTCACCTTTAAGGACTCAATGCCAAATGTCCACAAAATTCCCTTCCAAAACATTTTGAAGATGATTATGGGGATGACGACAAGCATATGTTCTTGATGGATATCCAAAAGTTGGAACAGATCACGCCATTTGCTGATCACTAGCTGAAAGGTGACATTACTCGTGATGAGAAGATAGCTTGCTTAGCGAAGCTAGCTGATTTGAAAATTATCCAATATGAAGATGATGAGTCCACTCTGAGATGGATGTCTTTGGTTGAAGTCGATCTGTCTGGCGATGATATAATCTCAAAAGTCATAAGGAGGGTTGGGAATCCAAGTCAAGATGACACTTGAAAGGAGGATCATCGAGCCTCGAAAAACAAAACCCCTATGTACCAAGACTTTGACACATTGAAAGCGAAGATGAATATAAAGCTTCTCGCATGGATCGTGAGTTTGTTCGAAAAGCTCTAGAAAATGGTGAAGTTGTTGGTATCCTTGGCCAACCAAGTGGTAAATATGACTTTAAGGTGAAGTTCACACCACCACCAAGTTTCTCCGTTGACGTGAAGGATATTGTCCCGAGTGGATGGAATGATGAAGAGGACCTTACTTCAACTTTGTCAAAAGATAAAGAGGTCCACTCCTACGATGGGGATGAGGATGAATACAAAACTTCTCATTCGGATCGTGAGTTCGTAAGGAAAGCCCGTGAGAGAGGTGAAGTGGTAGACACCTTGGGACAACCAAGTGGGAAGTACGACTTTATGGTCAAGTATACCCTCCTCAAGTTATTTTCAAAACCCCAAAGACATTGTCCCTAGTGGATGGGGAGATGAATTCGGGGACGACTTCGTGGCTATGATTGAGCTATTGTGATTGATTTGACCAAGGAGAAAATTCCCATGTGGAAGTGATACAACTGACAAAGGCGTCATTGAAGTCGGCTCATTGATTGATAATTTTGGAGCCATGAAGATCTCAAGCGCGGGTTTTGGACCCGTTGTGATTGAATTGCCACCATAAATTGGTGAATGTTCCAACACTAAGGTGACTCCTACTTATGACACTAAGGCAGTCCCTTGGAACTATAATACAAATGAAATCGACGCCGTCACCCAATCGGGTCGAATCTACCCACCACGTGAAGGTGTGGAAAAGAAGGCTGTAATTGATGAGGAAGCTGAACAACTCCTCAAAACACTCAAGACAAGTGAGGCAGAAGTGATAGACCAGTTGCACAAAATGCCTACGCAGATTTCCCTATTAGAGCTTTTCAAGACGTCTGAAAAGCATAGAAATGCTCTCCTCAAAATTTTAAACGAAGTTCACGTGCTTGAGACCATTGGAGAAGTATAGTTGGAGGAATTTGTGGGAGCTATACTTCTTAGAGACCAAATTACCTTCTCTGAAAAAGACCTCTCTCCTGAGGGCCAAGCACACACTAAGGCGCAATATGTGTCCACTCAAAATTTTGGGATTAAAATTTTGAGGGTCCTGATTGATAATGGTTATGCATTAAACATTTGCCCTTTATCTACACTTCGTAAATTAGGAATATGAATGGAGAATGTCTCTCCTCCAACGATTCCCGTTCGAGCCTTTGATGGGATAAAGAGAGAAACGATAGGGGAAATCGACTTACCACTGACGATTGACCCTATTACCATGACTAAAAAATTTCAAGTACTAGATATCCCAAGCAACTTTAGTCTGCTATTGGGACGGCCTTGGATCCATGCTGCAGGGATCATTCCTTCCAGTCTTCATCAGATGATGAAACTTCCCATCGATGGAAAGATTGTGACTATCCGATGTGAAAGAGATGTGGAGACTTTCCATAACACCGCCATACCTTTCATTGAGCCTGAGGTCAAGGGAGAGTCGAGCTATCACTCGTTTGAGATGGTGTCTGTCACTCATGTGCTTGTTGGGTCGATCATCAGGAAGCCTCAGTTCTCAAAGGCCTCCTTGATGTCAAGAAAAGAACTGCTCAAGAATGGTTTTGCTATTGGGAAAGGTTTGGGTAAGCTCGCCCAAGGCATGCCAAATCCCATTAAGGTGGTCAAAATCAACAAGCGTGAAGGTCTGGGTTATCAGGGCGACCGTAAGGGTCAAGGTAATCATAAAGGCCCAAACATTAAAGGTAAGAGCTACCAACATCTCTTGCCTCCATCTTTGAAGGAATTCTTTTCTGGTCCACCGAAGTTCTTGCAAGAAGAAGAGGCCGATGTCTACCACTTTGCTAATTTGTTTGAAGATGGTTTAGTTGGCACAATTAGTGAAGATGAAGAGCCTACAGTTCCCACTGTGTAAGGGATGTTTCTAGTTCTTGTATTTAATTTTTAGTGGTATTCCATTCATTTCTCCCATGTGAGGGAATTCCATTCATTTCATTCGTTTACACTTGTAATAATTTGGATCATAAACTCTATGGATCCAAGATGATATACGTTGTAATGCAATTTTTGCATATCAATAAAATTCATATTTTGTTAATAGACGTGTGAGGTTTCCCAAATCAGTCCTATGATGATGCTTTGAGGCCTGAGCCTCCACACGATCTATAGTTTCAAAATGTTTTAGTGGAACGAGGATGTCCAATGACATGAGGGCTAGTTCCTAATAAATTTTTTGAAAACTCGAATTTGAAAACAATTTTTTCATGACATTTACATACATTGCATTCATTTATATGTATATATACTAACCATTTTTTTATTACATCTCATGCATGACATTTCACATCACGATAGTCATTTGCATGGCTCGGATTCGCATTCAAAAGATTTTGACGAACCCGATTATTCCGACTCAAAGAATGAGGATGATCCTCGAGTTATTGAAAAGGAATGGCTCAGACATGAAGAGTCCAAACCTCCTACCACCGAACAGCCAATCACTGTGAATTTAGGAGATTCAAATAACCTTAAAGAAACCAAGATTGGGGCAGGTCTCTCTCAAGCGGATGCCAATAGATTAATTGGACTTTTGAAAGAGTACCAAGATATTTTTGCTTGGTCATATGCCGATATGCTAGGTTTAGACCCTGAGATCGTGGAACATGCATTACCACTTGATCCTAATATTTCGCTAAAGAAGAAAAAGCTCAGAAGGACGAAACCTGAGTTGTCGAAAAAGATTGAAGAAGAAATCATGAAGCTCTTAAATGTTGGTTTCATTGAAGTCACTCATTATGCTGATTGGATTGCTAATATAGTCCCAATTATGAAGAAGGATGGGTGAGTCCGAGTATGTGTTGATTATCGTGACTTAAATAAGGCAAGCCATAAGGATGATTTTCCTTTGCCACACATTGATGTCTTAGTTGACAATACTGTTTGATTCGAATTGTTCTCCTTCATGGATGGATTTTCTGGTTATAATCAAATCCGGATGAAAGAGGAAGACAAGACTAAAACTTCTTTCATCACCCCATGGGGAACATTTTGCTACAAAGTTATGCCCTTTGGCTTAAAGAACGCAGGGGCAACATATCAAAGAGCCATGGTAACACTATTCCATGACATGATGCATAAAGAGATTGAAGTTTATGTTGATGACATGATTGCAAAGTCAAGACAAGGTGAAGATCATGTTGAAGTCTTAAGAAAACTATTTGACCGATTGAGGAAATTCAAGCTGAGGCTTAACCCCGCAAAATGCATATTTGGGGCAAAGTCTGGGAAGCTTCTTGGATTTATGGTTAGTAACAAGGGTATCGAGATAGATCCCTCTAAGGTGAAGGCCATATGCGACTTGAAACCTCCTTCTACTATTAAGGAAGTCCAAAGCTTATTGGGAAGATTGAATTATGTTGCAAGATTTATCTCTCAATTGTCAGAAACCGCTAAGCCATTCTTCAAGCTATTGAAAAAGAACACCAAGGTCAATTGGGATGAAGAATGTCAGAAATCATTTGAAGAACTTAAGCGATATCTTTCGCAATCTCTTGTACTCGTACCACCTATCCAAGGCGTGCCTCTGATCTTGTATCTCACCATTCACGAAGAGTCTTTAGGAGCCATGTTAGCACAAAAAGGACCATAGGATGTAATGGAACGTGCCATATATTGCCTCAGTAAGAAGTTTACTATTTTCAAGATTCGATATCCTAAAGTGGAAAAGACTTGTGTAGCCTTGATTTGGGTTTTACACTGACTGAGGCAATACACTCTACACCACCGCATCCTTTTGGTGACTGAGAATGACCCGATTAAATATCTTTTGGATAAGCCCGCATTGGTTAGGAGGCTCACTAAATGGCAAATATTACTCTTTGAGTTTAATATTCAAAGCATGGCACAAAAGTCCGTCAAAGGGTGAGCCATAGCCGATATGTTAGCTAAAAATCCCTGGAAATCTAGTGATTGGGATGAAATCGATGAACGGATTTATTTAGTCTCACTTGACAAGTGGACCATGTATTTCAATGGTGCAGTTAACCTTTCTGGTTCTGGCACTAGGGCAATTTTAATATCTCCAGAAGGTCAACATTATCTAGTAGCTGCAAAGTTGGAATTCCCTTGTACCAATAATATTTATGAATATGAAGCTTGCACCATTGGTTTGCAATTAGCCATCAATATGAAAGTTAGAAAGCTTTAAGTTTATGGTGATTCTGCACTCATCATCCTCCAAACGGGAGGTGAATGGCAAACACGGGACGTAAAGTTGATTCCTTACCATGAATATCTCGAAGACTTGGTCAAGGAATTTGATGGAATCTCTTTTGATTATCTGCCAAGATCACAAAATCAATTTGCTGATGCCCTGGCGACTTTATCTTCAATGTTACAAGTAACTAATGGTTTGAGCGTTGATCCTTTGCAAATCGACATCTTGAAAAAGCCTACTTATTGTCTGATGATTGAAAAAGAACCTAATGTTCAACCATGGTATTATGACAACATGAATTACCTTCGAGAAGGCAAATTCCCCCAAGGGAGTCAAGCCAATGATCGAAAATACTTGATGAAGTTGGCATCCAAATTCTTCCTCAGTGGAGGAGCCCTTTATAAAAGGTCTTTCGATTCAGTTTTACTAAAGTGCGTGGATGCACAAGAAGCTAAATTCCCGATGAAAGAAATACATGAAAGAGAGTGTGGCCCTCACATGAACGGTCATCTCTTGGCTAGAAAAATCAAGAGGCTTGGTTACTATTGGTTGACCATAGAAGCCGATTGTATTCAGCATGTGAGGTGCTGTCATCAATGCCAAGTCTATGAAGACAAAATTAATGCTTCTCCTAATGAGCTATATCAAATGTCTGAGTCCTAGCCTTTTTCAATATGGGGGATCGGCATCATTGGACCAATTAATCCTAAAGCATCGAATGGACACCATTTTATCTTAGTAGCCATTGATTACTTCACCAAATGGATTGAAGCCAATTCTTATGCCCATGTTACTGCAAAGAGCGTGGCAAAGTTCATCCGTCGTGATATCATCGCTCGATATGGAGTTCCTGAAGCGATCATCACAGACAATGGATCAAACTTGAACAATAAGGTGGTGGATGATTTACTTGGAGAATTCCACATTCGCCATTTGAATTCTTCTCCTTACCGCCCACAAATGAATGGAGTTGTGGAAGTGGCAAATAAGAACATCAAGAAGATTTTAGCCAAAACGGTAGAAAATTATCGTGATTGGCATGATCGGTTACCATATGCTTTGTTTGCTTATCGAACTTCAATTCGCACTTCAATTGGGGCAACACCATTCTCATTGGTTTATGGGATGGAGGCTGTGTTACCCGTGGAAGTGGAAATCCCTTCACTGAGGGTACTTTCTCAAATCAAGCTCTCTGAAGCTGAATGGGTTCTACAAAGATTTGAACAACTCAATATAATTGATGAAAAGGGGGTAAAAGTCTTATGCCATGGACAAAGCTATTAGAAAAGAGTAGCTAGGTCGTTCAACCGCAAGGTTAGACCAAGACATTTCGAGATCAACGATCTTCTCTTGAGAAAATGTCTTACCTATCATCCCAGATCCTCGTGGGAAGTTTACTCCAAACTACGAAGGTCCATATATTGTAAGGAAAGTGCTACCTGGTGGGGCACTAATCCTTGTAGAAATGGATGGCCAAGAATTGCCAAGACCTGTAAATGCTGATGCTGTCAAGAAATATTATCCATGAATAAAGTGAAAGGCCTTTGAGCCACTTTTAGATTGAATCCGAGCCACTCTAGGATATTTCATTATGCATTGCATGCATACATATGGCACCTGCATATGTGTTCATTTTGCAGGATCTCTAACGAAAATTCTACCTATCCACAAGAGGTTCATCTCAAAAATGCAAAACTTTCAAAAAAATTGCTCATCTTCTTTAGAACTTAGAAGTGACCTTTACCCTTAGAATGCCAAAATAGTTAGAACTTTAAAGTCGGTTAGAACTCTAGAAGTGTAATTAGAGCTCCAGAACTGAACCCCTGTGCTAGGCAAAGCCTGTTATGTCTATAAACTTTATTCAACCTTGTTTTCAAAAGTCTCCCTTGTAAGGTTAAGGAAACATGTCTTTTCGAACAAAATTTCATTACATTTTCATTTCCCAGGGAGTTGAATTAACCAAAGTGTGGTTTGGAAAACCTAAAAATGATTGTAAAATATGCCAAGTGGTAGTGCCTAAAATGATGAGAGGCAACCCTTTACCAAACACATCCTTATACACTCTTTGAGAGAATTGAGTGAAAAGAACCATGTCTTAGGACATAGGGTTCATTCACAGTGGATACATGGTTTGATATGATAAAAGCATTTCATTTCTCAATCCCAAACACTATTGATATCCCTTGCAAGCCACTTTGAGCCAAATAGGGAGCATTTTCAAAATAACCCTGTTAAGAACAACCCCACATTGGGGGCAAAATAGGGGGTCTTGGTGGAAAATTATGGAGCAAAAGATTAAGAAAGATTTTATTGTTTTCACTTACATCAATCTTCTTGTGCTAACTTCAGGTGATTTCTTATCGAAACTTGAAGCATCCCGAAGTGACGAAGAGCATTATGTTCACTACCACAAACACAATTAGCCTTTGCTTAGCCAATTTGAACCTTATGCAATTCTTTCATAACCCCAGGTGATGATTATCTCCCCACACTAGGGCAAGGCATATGATTTACCAACAAAATTGAGAATATTAGTCATGTTTGTAAATGCCAGTTGATAGTCCTAGATACTCAAAAGAGAATGAAAACTAGGGGACATGAAAAAGTAGTGTGTCTGGTAAAAATAAGGTCAATGCCCATGAAAAAAAATGCAAAGAAGAGAGAAATCAATGGTCATGCAAAAGACCATCCGTTGAAAAGCAAAAGAAATGCCTTGCAAGAGAAAACATGTATTGCAAGCAATATCATTAGAACAAAGAGCGAAGCTCTCATGTCTCAAGACAAATTACCAAAAGGACTCTCGAGATAGGTTAAATTTCAAGAGTCAAATTTTTGAAAAGTCATGTGATGGTAATGATGCCAAGATAATCACTCACTTTTAACCCTTCGATATTTGAAATTTTTCAAGCCTTTTTAAGTCTCACCCAAACCAACATTACAACCCTTATCCGAAGTCTCTTCCAATTGAGATGGTTCAAGTTGAAATGAGAGTATCACATAGGAGTTACTGCTAGAATGAGTGAAAGCAGTCATATCTTAACTTATCTTTGAGGTTCTTGACTTGTAAACCTGATGAAGATATTGATTGAATATTTATTTCTTGGCCTTAAAGTGCATATTCTTTGTTTAAGCCCATGACCAAGCCATCATTACGGTCCTTTCAAAAGACCTTTTGATCAATAGATTGTATTCACTGTGAACGTTTTCAAAAGTCTTAGACACAGGTTGAGTGAGATTTCTCTAGCGAGGTTTAAACAATTTTCCCACATTAATGGTTGGGAATAAAAGCCTTTTTGAGAGCCAGTGTGAAAGACCTCTCTTGATTAGGATATTTCCACTTGGCATATTTGACTTAACCCTTAGATGGTTAATCAAATCTCACTTTGTTAAAATCCTCTCTGAAGGGATTTGACAATCGACATCATTTCGCAAGATTGACTCTCAAGCAATCTCAAAACTCTTTTTCAAAATATTTGTTCCTTAGTGAACCGGTTTTTGGTCATCCTAAACCATATCATTGTTTTTCGTTTTTGGTCATCCTAAATCATAACTCTTGCTTTTGATTTTTGGTTACCCTAAACCATGCCCCTTGTCTTGTCCCAAAGTTCTGGTTACCTTAAACCTTGTCCCTTAGGTTCTTGGTCAACCTTAAACCTTGTTTCTTTGGTTCTAGGTTATTCTTAAACCTTGCCTCCTAGGTTCCAGGTTATCCTTAAATCTTGTTTCTTAGGTTCGTGGGTTATCCTTAAACCTTGTCTCTTAGGTTCCAAGTTATCCTTAAACTTGTCTTTAGGTTTGTAGGTCATCCTTAAACCTATTGGTATATGGTAAACCCGTTTTTACACGGTGAGACATCACATCCAGTCAATATCCGTTTTCACACGGTGAGACTTTTCTTTCGGTCGAAACCCGTTTTTACACGGTGAGACATCACATCCAGTCAATATCCGTTTTCACACGGTGAGACTTTTCTTCCAGTCGAAACCCGTTTTTACACGGTGAGACATCACATCCAGTCAATATCCGTTTTCACACGGTGAGACTTTTCTTCCAGTCGAAACCCGTTTTTACACGGTGAGACATCACATCCAATCAACATCTGTTTTTTTTACATGGTGAGACATCACACCCAGTCAAAACCTGTTTTTACACAGTGAGACCTTTCTCCCAGTCTAAACCACATGGTTTATGGGTCCATCCTTAGACCTTTCATTGTCTTCGTTCCATTCCACGAGAGAAAGAAGCAGAGATAGAGCGAATAAACCCCAATAAGAGTTCAGATACCCTCATGAGCAAAGGTAAGTATCAGGTATGTCTCTAACCAAGTATCATTGCTCGTCATTTCCATATTTCCAAGTTGGGTCGACTAAAAATTGCAGGTATCAATTTTATCTTTGAGTGGAACCTCTTCGAACTCCCACTCAAAGAGGGGCAGCTGTTGACACCGAAATTTTTGTCGACATTTTAAACATTCAATTCGCAAAAGTTAAAAAAATTGTTTGAAATGAAAAAAATTAGAAATAAGGAAAAAGAAGAAAAGAAAAGAGAAAAAAAGAATAAAGAGCCCAAAAAGATTAAAAAATGAAATGAAAAGCAAAAGAAAAAAACTGAAAATGAAAAGAAAACAAGAAAAAGGGGGATGAAAAGAATAAAAAGAAAAAAAAGGGAAAAGGGGGGGAACTCTCGCACACTCTCTCTCTCTCCACGGACGCACGCTCTCTCCGGACGCACTGACTCTCTCTCCTCACGCAATCTCTCTCTCTCTTCGGGGGGGATTCGCTGGGGGCACGGACTCTCTCTCTCTCTCGAGACTTCGCACAAAGTTTCTCTCTCTGACACCAAAAAAAAAGAAGAAAACAGGACGAAGAATCGGAGGGGAAAGGGGAAAATCGGTGAGAGCCCGCGTCGTCTTCAGTGAACGGAGTCTCCTCCAGCCGGCGGTGGCGTGAGGGGTGCGGTCTGCGATTGATTTTAGAACCTCGACCCCCGCAATGCGAAGCCTCTCTCCCGTAGCTCCTGGAGATCGCTTTTCCGGAGATTCCCTCTTCTTTGATTCTTTCACTGGTTCGCTCGGTCGCATCGACAATCGGCGAAGACGGTGGCGGTTATAACAACGGCGACGGCACCGGCGGTTCTCTATTCGCCGAATCTAGTTCTCGCTTGCCGGATCTGACTCGATCCAAAGCCTACCGCAGCCGCAGCGACTACGATGGCGAATTTGGTTCGGTGAATCACTCGGAGATCAAAGACCGATGGTTAGGAATCACAAGGGAGGCTCACGATCACTCTCCGTTTAGGTTCAGGCTCGATCACTTGCTCAATCGTGAGCTCTCTTCCTCTCTCTTTTGATCCGTTAGGGTTTTGGTCTCCGATTTCTCGTTCGCCGTTTCGACTCGAACGATTTTCTTTCGGCTCTCTCTCGCACACCGGATTTGATTCGCTAAAACGGCCGGTCGAGGACCTCGGAGTTCAAGGCTCGAGATTCACGCGGCCTGTTCGGATTGCTAACTCCCCGCAACAATGTGGTGATAGCATCGTTGGCAGCCACGACTTCAATCCTTCACCATTCATTCAAGGTTATCTAGCTTTCTCTCTCTCAATCGCTCTATCTCTGGTTCGACCAGGTAGGGAAGAACAAGTTTATTGAGTTTTTCCTAGTAAATGTCATTTGTTTAGGTGCCATTTGTTGTCATCATTGTTATTGATTGATGGATTTAGAGGATTTGTTTTGGTTCTGGTTCGGATTTGGCCTTGAGCTGAGTAGATATTGATTAAGCCGTGCTCTTTGCTGTGTAATTGAGACGAACGATTGTTGTGTCGTAAAGGGATAGAGATGGCGTTGACATTGAGACCATTCTAGATGTTGTATACAGTCATACTAATGAGGTCAATGATCAGAATCCTTATACAATTTCTTTGCGTAAGATTGATAATAAGGTTTAGTGCATGCTGGGTTCAAATGGCCATTTGCTGAATTTCTTTGGCTGTGGTAACATGTTAGTCTTTGCTGATTTCTTCTTGTAATTGCATACTAGGGAAGCATATGTTTGTGGTATATCCCTCTTGCTTGCTTGCTAAAAATCTATGTCTGTGTGTATGGCATTTCTAACTTCAAACTGTTCAATGCAAATGCAAATTTGATTTTCCATGACACACACCATATATGAATATCAGTATGCTATAATCGCTGCTTATGATTGGATGTGCATTTGATTCTAACATGAGGTTAGTTTGGTTATTAATTGATGCCATTTTGATCAAGAAAATTCATACGTGCTTGTGGCAAGACATGACTTCAATTTCATGGCAATTTGTCATCAAACAATTACAATTTATAGTCCCACGTGTTCTGTTACAACATTGATTGCATGCTGGAAGTTGTGGATTAAGCATTGATTAGATGGACATACATGTAGCCTGAACACGATTGATGATGCATATTGTTTGGTGAATGATCTTTTATCAGCAAATTCACGTGTTTGGTTAACTGAGAACCAAAGTTATATGACTTGGATGTATGTCATATTATATGCTTTGCATGTAATCATTTGATAAATGGTTTTAGTGCGACACATATTAATGCTGAACTTTAGGATATCACTCGAAACTTGACTTCGCATTGAACTTCTTTTAAACAATTGATTTTGATATGATGTATTGTTTTTGGTTGCTTGATGTGTTTGTTTTTTTCTTTTATTTGTATGCACCTAGTCATAAATTTCTTAGATTAGGTTTAGATTAGGACCTTGAGGATGGAGAAGGCATGAAGGTGGTGGAGGTCGATGTCCATTCCGACCATTGTCTTGTACTTTTTGTTTTCCCGACATATGTCTCGGGTTTTATGCATTGTATAAAGCCCGACGAGTTGCGGGTTTCCTTTCTTTCTCGTTTGTTTTCTCTTTTATTATTTTTAGGACTGCCTGATAGGTTTAACTGCTTTTCTTGATTGTTTACTTCATGTTTTGTAATTTCAATTTCATTGGTTGTTTTCCTTTTTATTTTTTTAGAAATAGAATAGCATGAAAATGATCAACCACGCATGATCACTTAGTATAGGAATTGATGATCCTGAAAATATAAAAAGAAACGCATGGACATGTTAGGAAAAGCACAACATACTGTTTAGGTACCGAAAGGGCGCTAATAGCAATATTAGCGTAACCCAAGTCCCCGAACCTAGATATCTGGTTGCGTAGGAATCGAGGAACACTCCCGACCCTCGATTGGGTTTCTAGCCGACCCCCAAAGTTGAGGCTAGTGGCGACTCCTGTATATTTTTTAGGTTGTTAAATACCTAGATCATATAAATAAATCCGTTGTCACGCGGGGTATGAGTTTCGATGAAACTCACTATGGTTTAGCATACTCAATGTGGGGGTAGCCCAAAGGATGAAGTGATGCCATCCTAATGGGTGGAGCGTACTATCGAGAGGGCTACCATGGTAAAAGTACCCTTAAATTCGATATCCACATTCGACTCCCTTTTTTTAGGTGTGTCGCTTATGTGGGTATGGATCGCGACAACCTACTGTCACGCGGGGTACGAGCTTGGGAGAGCTCGTGATCTCGAGATCAAGTACCCCTAAACCCGACCTTTCCCATCCTTGGATATCATTTCAAGGGGGCGGCGAGATCGGGTCGCGACATCTCTTGAGCCAACATTTGCTGTATCATTATCAGATGACTTGGACAAGACAATAAGTGGAAATGCAGGAGAAGAAAGAGAAAAACATCACTTTGGTGTTGAAGAAGAACAAGAACAGGAAGAGGAATTCTTTTCTCCACGTGAAGGCACGAAAACGGGGGGAGCAACTGACAAAAGAGGTACTTCTTCACCTATTTTTACCAATGATGTTAGTAGATCTCTAGCAGATCCAGAGGATATCTATGCCTCTCAATACCTTGAAACAGATATTGAGGCATCCACTCCAAGTCCTGGTGATCGAACTGTTGATATTCCCTCACATCACAGGACTCCTGGAATTGATTCGACATGACCCAGTGCTACATCAGAACCAACAGCAAACTTTCAAAGGCTGATGGATCTCCTTTTAGAATTGAAGGGTCGGAAATATGGTTTCGAGTTTGAGATGAAGAACCTCATGATAGCTTTCAAGTCGACTTTAGACTCTCTACAAGAGCAAATACAAGCCCTAAAGCTTCAAGTGCAAGAAACTGCAAAGGGCGAGGATATTCAACTGCTGAAGGAGACTCTAAAGAAGTTGGAGGAGACTGTCAAGTCTATGGGGGATTTCCAAATCGTTCGCATCCCCAAACAGCCATGATTTTATCCAACTCTTTTTAAAGTTTTTCTCCACTTTTTGCTGTTGACAAAAATGGGGAGAGTTTGTGCAGATTTGACTTGGTATTTTGGTTTGGTTTGATTTTGATGACTTTTTGGTTTTGGACTGATACACTTTGGACTTTTGACTGCTGTTTGATTTTGAATCTTTTTGACGCCTGCAGTAACTAAGTTTGTGATATTGATTGTGGCTGGATAGTTATTTATCTTGCAGGATTAAGATGTTTTATGTGGTTGCAGAATCGATGATATCCAAGTCCTAATCAACTTATTTTTATAAGATATCACGTTTTACTTAAGTGTTGTTTTGCAAGTCAAAAATTTTCAAATCTGCAAGAAAGTTTTGTCACCATAAAAAAGGGTGAGATTGTTAGAGAAAACTCATTTATTGTTTTGAAGCTAACAAAACCTTTCTAAAAGTCTAGTCTGAATACTTGCAAACTCAAGTGTTATAGTCTGAAGAACTCTAGACTCTACTGTCAAAGTATGAAGATCGCCAGACTTTAATCTCAAAATCTGCCCTCACTAACAGGTTCCAGACCGAAGAATGAAGACTTATCCAAATGCGGGATTATTTTCAAGGATTCGGTTTGTATGGTTTTTGGAAAACCTTATGGCTAGATATAGCATCTACTTGATTGATTATTTTTATTGGAATCAAGTCCAATATGAAGATCTTTTGAAAGGCAAAGTATACTTGAAAGGTTCTACTTATGGCAATCAAAGATTCTGATTGTATGGACAAATATGATTGACGGGCTTTCATCACAAATCATCTAACGACTCGTGATCACCTTAATTGATTTTGTCCAACGAGTAGATTAGAAGAATTCCTTTGGAAAGTGCCAACGGTTATGAAGGCATGAAAGAGTATTTAAGGCAGACTCTCCAGTTGTTTGAAGAAGTGCATGAAAGAAAAATTTCAAAGTCTGAAGCTTTCTAGTTCTTTGCTTTCTCATTCACCGATCTCAAAATTGTATACAAAAGAGAGAAACTCTTAGTGAGACTTTGTGAGAGACCAGAAGAAACTCTTCACTGAGAAAGTCGAAGATCACAAGCTGTAAACTCTCTTTTAATTCATAGTG
This sequence comes from Eucalyptus viminalis, assembly GCA_014182385.1. Lineage (NCBI taxonomy): Eukaryota > Viridiplantae > Streptophyta > Magnoliopsida > Myrtales > Myrtaceae > Eucalyptus > Eucalyptus viminalis. The sequence goes on along the minus strand of CM024530.1, from coordinate 16,376,372 downwards.
AAATCCAGCCAATGGGCTATCAGTGTGGGAAAGTGGACGTAAGCTTGATCTAAGCTGAACCACTATAAACCCTGTGTTTCTATTCTCTTTCCCTAAAAACCTTACTTTAATTCGTGGATTTATATAATCGTTCAAAGCCGATTACGTCCTTAGTCTATTATCTTCTAAAGGCAATTTACTTTTACTAAGTATTGTGAAAAATTTTATTTATACCTATTCACCCCTCTGTAGGTGTTGTTACTAGCCCTTTCAGTCCCCTCTGATAAGGAGGTTCAGACGAAAAGGGCGAACAATTTTCTAAGAGCAAGTATGGATCTTTGTCAAAGAGGATGCATCAAAAGGAAAGGAGGATGCGGCAATGCAATGTGGCTCCTGTTTGAGGTTCCATTGCTGGCACTAATCTGCATTGCCGGCGCACAGAGGTCGAAGGCTATAGAGGTACCGTTGTGCTTCCATCGATGCTGATTTCAACCACAGGCAGATAGTGAAGCTTCCCTTTGTCGATTCAACCAGTATTCACAGCTTCAATTCGCTTTGCGAAAGCGTAACATTTCTTCCCCGGTTTTGCTTTGCTTTTGGTTAATGATGACTTGTGTAAACACTATTTCTGCATGGATAAATGAGAACCAAAGCCTCTCTTGGATGATTTTGTAATGGTGTTGTTGTTCTGTAGCTGATTTTGGAGTGAAAAATATGTCTAATTCCCTAATTGAGTTCAGAATTGGGAGTACCCACAACCTGCTCGAAAAAATGCTTTCGAAAGTCGCTATATGGGTTTGTTTTCATCTCGGTTTGGTAGCAGTTTGAGCAGAGAGTATCGAGTCCTAGCTCTGCTATGAATGAGAATAAGAGCAAACCTGGTGTTAGACTGGCGTTTCTTGATATGTTTGCACGCTGGTTTTAATCTGGGTGCTGATTTTCGAGCCGTTTTAAATATGCCAACACTCATGTGAAAGTGCTCATTACGTGTTTGCTATAATGCTTTGGGCCTGCCCAGGCGCACACGTCATTGATTTACATCTGTTCTTAAGTGTAGATGGATAGGATTTGCATGGTTGTATACCCTTGTTACTTGTCGAGTGCCATTTTCCCATAGGCCCAAATTGTAACGCCCAAAGACTGTAAATTATAAATTAGTGAGACTATCAGCTGACATTTCAAATCATCCATCTTTGACTAACTATTTCATTGGATTTTCTGAGGCCGTCTTAAAATATCTTGATCAGTTAAATTCTTACAAAAGTCCATTTTATCCTAACATGAATCGTTAAGTCTCCACTAAAATTTTTATAATTAAATGAAAAAATTGAAACAAAATTTTTAGGGTTGTACCAAACCATTTATCTTCTTTTTCTACTTTGGGTTTAAAAAAATTTTACAATTACCATATGTATTTTTTGCTTAGAAACTCATCAAAGAAATAGGAATAAGAAAACTATTTTTAAACAGAAATTGTTTCTAGGAATAAAAATGTCACTACACACGCCCCAATCAACCTGTGGACTAGATTGCGAAGGCTTATGGAAATGAATCTCTGAGCTTGAATTGGATTTCCAATCCCCCCATCCTCTTTGGCCTTTGTTATGTTATGATTTTGAACCCTCTTGCGGTCTACTTTTGAGTTATCAATGAAAATCAAGGCACTTTTGCAACAAAAAGAAAAAAAAAAGGAAAAAAGAATAGATGATCCCTATTCTCGTTCGCAAGGCCACATATAGTGCAGCTAGCTGAAGACACAGAGCACCACTTAACAGTCCCATGTCAACTGGCATGCCTCTGGAGAACAATGCTTGAGAATAGATGGATTGAACCAAATACATTGTGCCAATCAACATGCTGGCGCTTCACTCCAATAGTCTTCCACGCGTTAAAGGTAGTGAAAGAACCAGATGAACAAGAAATCCAAATCAACGAATCATCAACTGCCGCATTGGGGGAAAACACGCCAGAAATAGCAGTCTAAATTGGCACCTAGTAGATCTTGCAGGGGGCGAGCACCATCCAAGGTCATTTATGACCTAAGACTCTTTGCAATTCATAGATAGACCCGAGTTAGAGAGCACTCTTCTTCGGAATTTATCTAAAAATGGCCCAAAAGAATGCCTTGTCTTAGGATTTTGGAAAGGTCATAACTTCTTAGTTGATGATTGCTGTATGCCACAACGTACAATCCCCCTAGAAACGTGATATATCATAATCCGGAAAAATAAATGAAAGATCGATTATATTTTTCTGTTACAGTAGCATAAATCTGAGTCTGAAGCCCGAACACCATAATTGAGTCTTCCGTCAAACAGGTTTCGTCAATAGGTTCTTTGTGACAACAATATCAGAAGAAAACTATTGACCAAAGATAAAGCGTGTTCATGTGGGGAAACCAATGAATCAAACACAGGAGCCAACATGATCAGTCGTCCTGAGAATAAATAGTTAGCATTGTTGGGAATTACCGATTCCCTAAAACAAGATTCAACATCAAATCGAACCCCTAAAATAAGTGCGGAAGACGAGCCCGGGAAAATCACATGTATCACCGATCCTAAGGCACATCATAGAATCGAACGTATGAGGAAGATTAAACACCAACGCCGATATGAGGAAGAGAAACTGATCCCGTTAGATCCGATGACGTGAATTTGCCTTGAAGGGAAGAGAGTGTTGCCTCCTTTTTCTTTACTGTTCTTTTTGGAGTGTTTCAAGGGAGAGAGAGAGGAGGAACGTACGTAAATCCAAAATGTGTGTTCCTCCCTCTCTTTTCCCCCTTAAATACGTCCTCTCCAAAGGACGTGTCCCTTCGGCAAAAGACGTCCCCCAAAAGTTACAACTCTTCAACGTATCCCTCCATCCATGGGCCCTTATCTCGTGGGCCAGGCTTTTAGGCCCAACATGGGCGGACGGGCCTTAAGCCCATCATCATACAAATAAATAAATAAATGTGATGAAATAAACAGCCCCATGCCTTTCTCTTACATTCATCGGACCACAGACGTCAGAATGGATTAATTGCAAAGGAAATTCAGCTCTTTTACCTTTTTCAAATGGTTTTCTTGTCGTTTTCCTTGCTAGGCAATGCTCACATATGAGCAAATCGACATTTTCAATATTGCCTAACAAGCCCTCTTTGGCTAGTCTATTCATACGTTGTTGGCCAATATGACCAAGTCTAGCATGCCACACATTCACATCATTATCATATGAATTAGGAGACATGAGAAGGGAATAACAAACATTTGCATTAACATAGTCAATATCTAATACAATGAAACCATCCAGAAAATAACCACAACCATGGAAATTTGTATCCAAAAACAAATCCACACATTTATTATGCAAATTCATATTAAAACCTAGCTTGACCAACACTAAAACAGACACTAAATTCCGACGAATCTCCCGAGCATACAATACATCATGTAGGAATAAAGTGCGTCAACCACGCATGTTCAATTGGCAGGTGTCAATTCCTTTTACTTCAGCTCTGGAGTTGTTTCCTACATAGATCCACTTAGTTCCAATTGGTACTCATCGGAATTCCACGAAGGATTCTCTATCCTTCGCTACATGGTTTGTCGCTCCTGAATTCACAGTCCATAAAGGATTAGACTCAGTTAAGAATACAGAACTCAACACATAAGCAAAGTTCTGAAAAGTACAAGGGGTGTATACCTTCTTTGGCTCACGACAGTCGCGAGCATAGTGACCCTTCTTGTCACAATTGTAACACTTCACCCTTGTAAGCTTCTTCATTCGAGGATGCTTTCCTCTTTCATGTTGGTTAAGCTTAGGTTTCTTCCCTAAAGGACCTGCTTCCTTGCCTTTCCCTTTATCAAACTAGTTAGGAAGTTTGCGCTTGGAGCTCGAAGCTCCATGTGAGCTAAAACCAGCATGATAGATTTCAGCTTCCGGCTTAGCTGCCAAGAGGCGATCATCTTCCAGCTCAAGATGACGCACTACATCCTCAAAGGTTTTGATATTCTCATTATGGGTCAGGTGCACCTTCATATGCTCCCAACTCTGAGGCAAGGAATGAATCACTGCTTGCACTTGCTGCTCATCAGTCAGGACATGGCCAGTATCTTTCAGCTCATTAATCATACTGGACATCTTTCTAAGGTGTTGCTTCATGGTCTGACCATGAGGCTTCTTATAAGAGTCAAACCTAATAGTGAGTTGTCTCAGTCTAGTCACCGAAATATGACCAAACCTTACTACCAACGCTTCCCACATTTCATTGGCATTCTCAAAACGCTTGAACTCTCGCATGACATCATTTTCCATGCTACTCAGCAACATAATGCGAGCAAGAGAGTTCTTTCTTTTCCATGCAACAAATTCTTCCTTATCTCTCTTGTGCTGTGCAATGTTTCCTTCTTCAGGTTCTACCATGGTCAGGTTAAGAGCTTCTAGTGCCTCTTGCTCTTCCAGCACATATTGGATTTTCATGTGCCATATTTCATAGTTATCGCCATTGAGCTTCTCACCTTTGTTCAGCTCAGCAACTATGCTCTTTGTGGCTGAAGCCATTGATCTGAACATATCAGACATATATGCACGAATCATTAATGCCTATCATTTATGCATCCATTTTGCACAAAACTATCGCATTAATGAATAATTTCAAGTAAGGTTTCAGAATCAAAAGGTCACTATGTTTCCGAAATCATCATCCAAAATCCTAACTTGGAGTTATTATTAATATAACATTATATGCAAAGTAAATTCTTTGAAATTACAAAAAATTCTATGAACTACCCACAACAGTTAATAATGACAGAAAGCAAATAGTACTTTATATCAAACAATGATATAATAATAATACTTTCACATAATACAACTAACATATCAGTTGTCACACCAACAATAACTTGTTAGAAAAACATTACATAAGATGTCCACAAACCACACTAAATAACGACAAGCCAAAACATCTAACACCAAGTCAATATACGAACTGGGAAAGATCCTCTTTTGTTCAATTTCTTGATCTTTTCCCTTGTAACAATCCGTAATAATCATTTATAAAATCCATCACAATTTTCCTATATGAAGCGGCTTTGTTGACATTCCATATGCGATTCAACACTCCTTGCCATTATGGTGGAAGAGTGTTCATGAAAAATCGCACAATCTCAGTCTGTGGCATGGGACGACCATTCCATATGACCTTTTGAATATTCCCGTTGACTTCAAGAACGTGTTCAATTAAGTCGCCACTCTCCCATCAATGATCAGTCAGCTCAGCTATCAACTTAGAAAGCATTTCCTTTTGTTCATCAGTAATTGCGCGGATAGGTGTGCGCAACTTAAGGGGAGGCATTGTTCCTGCAACAAATGCAGAACAAATAAGGGATTACATATAATCCACATAGACTTAATTGAAAAAAGAAACACATTCTTTTTTTTTTGGGTCAACGGTCAAAGTTAACGGTCAACGGTCATCCGAGTCGAGGTCAACTGGGTCGGGCCGCCGGGTCGGACGGACCGACCCGACACGTGCGGCACACGTGTAGCTAACATCACGATGACGTCAGTTGGCGCGTGCATCGCACACGCCAGCGACGGCCCCCGCGCACGTGAGTCACATGTGCACATGTCGGCCCCGCGCACCCGTGCGACGCACGCGCCTGCGTCTTCATATCGGTGCGTGCAACGCTCTAGCTACGCGTGGGGGCGCGTTCGGCAGCCTTTGGCGGCGTTCCGCCACTCGTCTTTCTCGTCTCGACGAGACCTTCGACCCTACACCATCAAAAACTGATTTCGATTTACAGAAAATAAAAAAAATAAAAAAAAAAACGGATGAACAGTGCTCGGGTGTCGGAATTTTTTCGCCCGCGATCGGTGTCGGCCGATTTTTCATGAAAATTCAATCAAAAATCATTCATAAACATAAAAGGGGTTCGCAAAACATTAACTACGACTCTGATACCAATGTTGGGAATTACTGATTCCCTAAAACCGAATTCGACATTAAATCGAACCCCTAAAACAAATACAGAAGACGAGCCTGGAATAAATCACATGTATCACCGATCCTAAGACACATCATAGAATCGAATGTACCTTGTTAGCCACAGATTAAACACCGACACCGATATGAGGAAGAGAAACTGATCTCGTTTGATCCGATGACGTGAATTTGCCTTGAAGGGACGAGAGTGTCGCCTCCTTTTTCTTTACTGTTCTTTTTGGAGTGTTTCAAGGGAGAGAGAGAGAGGAGGAACGTACGTAAATCCAAAATGAGTGTTCCTCCCTCTCTTTTCCCCCTTAAATACGTCCTCTCCAAAGGATGTGTCCCTTCGGCAAAAGACGTTCTCCAAAAGTTACAACTCTTCAACGTATCCCTCCATCCATGGGCCCTTATCTCGTGGGCCAGGCTTTTAGGCCCAACATGGGCGGACGGGCCTTAAGCCCATCATCATACAAATAAATAAAACCATCAAGCATCATAGAGATCGATGGCGGAAGTTGCATGAGATTTGAAGAATTTTCTTGTGATAAACCTGAAATTCACAATCTATTCTGAAGATACAAGTCAAACCGAAAGGGCTGTGACACTTGGTTCAACCCTACCGTTTGACATTAATAGGCACACTGTTCGTAAATAGAGTATGATAAGATCACACGTAAATGCTCAACTGTCAATGTTCACATATATCAATTCTGTAAGAATTACCGGATAAAGATTGTCACGACCTCTTTTTTTCCGTCCGGGGGAAAATGAAGAAGGTTTAGGGGTATTTGCGTAAAGAGGTGGACCAATGGCCCTAGATTAGGCGCGGGCTCTCCCAAGCCCATACCCCGCGCGACGTTGGATTCGTTTTTTAGTTATTAACAACCTATGTAATTCTAGGAGTCGCCACTAAGCCTATTGAGGTCGGCTAGAAACCAATCAAGACACGGGAGTGTTGTCTCGATTCATACGCAACCAGAGATTTCTAGGAACGGGGACTTGTTTACGCCAATGTTTCTATTAGCGCCCTTACGGTACCACTAACTTGGAAGGTTGTTTATCTAAATGACCATACAATCTTGATTACCAATTATAATCTTTATGAAACCACTAAGTGTCCATGCAAATGTTTTTGTAGTTTTTTTTTTAATGTCTAGACTAATCCTAACATAATTTAGAAGAGAAATTTACACTCAAAATAATGAAAAGCGGCGCGTAAGTAAACATCCAAGAAATTGAAATGACTTGAAAATAAACGCAGAAAAGGTAAACCCGATACAAGTCGGGCAAATAATATTACATGGCCTTGTTATCACACCCCGGGACAGGACCCCCATGAGCAAAATGAGAGTTCAAATATGCATGAAATTACTCTATATGCATGAAATTACTTTAAATAGTTTTAATCTACACAAAATTGATTATTTACAAAAATGGTTATAAAATACCAAAATAGCATTAAATTAGAAAATGACCTTTTAAAATTAGGAAAATTTCATATATGTCATTTATATCCTAATTTGATGCTATCTAACATTTTTTGATATTTTTGAAATTTTCATATTTTTCTCTTTTTTAATTCTTTTTTTTTTTAAAAATAATAATAATTCCTTAAACCGATCTATGCTAACATGGAGTAACACAGCACATGAATATCACAATAATCAAGCTCAAATCGACCGTTTCAAGATCGAAGCTTAGTTTGGGCATTTTATCGAACACTTGGTGTGCATTAAACTAGCCCCAATCAGCTTCCTCGGGCCATGTTTGCGGTCTTCAATCTCAACTCATGAGCAATATTATGTGGAACTAAAACATCAAGGTTAAACTACAACATGCAAAGAGTAAGATAGATAAAAAAAACACAGCTTAAAACACACAAAAACCAAGCTGGAATCGTCATCAAATATGCGGGTTTGATCTGATTTTGCAAATCTGGATTTGAAACCAAGTCAAGCAAACAGGTTGAGTGCCCATATTCAAGCCCCGACACCTATCACATACGAGATCTAAGGGAAACATTACTTGATCCGAATGAAAGTAGGTAACATGAGCTTTCAAATGCAATAAACATCACAGAGAATGACCCACCGAACAACATCAAAACGACCTCTCCAAGAAGCACACATGCAACACTCTTGAATAGATTTCAAACACTTAGAAAATTTCAACCTCAGAAATCAATTTTCCGGGCCGGTTTTCCTCTTGATTTTCATGATCAAAACATGCTCAAACTCGAAAATAAATACATCTAGGGTGCTTACCTTTCTTCCTAGTTTCTTTTTCAAGTGGTTCTTGTCCGATGAAACCGACAAATTATCCTCGGGGCCTGTGGAAGTTGGCTTCTTCAACTGGAAATGAGATCTGCAAAAAAAACGAACTGACAACGAAGGTTTTCGTTGAGCTCTAACATTAGACTTCAAGACGTATTTTGTTGGAAAAATTGACACCACGACAAACTATATGTATTCTAGTCTGGGTTAAAAGTCAATATTTTCCTCATTTGTCTCTCAACTTTCTCAAAAACACTGGTTTTCCTCACTCGTGACCAACCAGTCTCGACACTTGGAAAAATTTCGGACTTTCTTGGCCCGACAGGAGGGCACTGTTTCGGGGGGCTTTAGGAGGCCTTCCTGATCTCCATTTTGGACGTGCGACCTATGGATGGAAAGATATTTGAGTGAAGTTTCACTCTCTAGTTTAAGGTTTTGGCTAATTCTGGCTGCAGGTTTGCGAAAATCTCACTTTTCTCTCAGAAGGTTGATCTGGAATTTCTGGGTTTTCTTTTCTGGAGTTGCTTCTGAGGGCTTCCTTGGGGGGCGACCGCGAACTCTCTCCTCCCCCTCTCGTCTCCTCTCTCTCCTCTCTCGAAAGACCTTGCTTCCGTGATATTATCCCCCTAATTAAGGGATTTTTGGTCAGCCTTTTGCCCACCTACCAAGCCTGTCAACAGGGCTACTTCACCTACTCTTCTGACTTAGCCAATTTTTTAACTTCTGCAGCTGTTGAGTGTGCAGGTTTTGCTGCAATTTTCCGGTGCTGTCAGAAGCTTATCTCTGGCCAATTTTCGTCCACTTGCACTGCTATATACGGTCTTCCATCACGTGCAAAGATCGGGCTGGTTGGGCAGCTGAGGAGGATATGGTGGGGCCACCAAATTGCTTACTCAGCAACTCCGGATTAAGACCAACTCGTGGACGGAGTTTTCGCTGCTGATTTGAGTGCTTTAATCCACTAATTTGGCTGCGTTTTTTGATCAATTAGAAAGCTCATGTATATTAGTTTAAGATCTTGACCATTTTTCGCAATTATCTCCACCCAATTTTACAATAAAGTACCTCAAAGTTGGCCATTTTCTTGCCCGAAAATGCCAAATTCAATGCAATTAGGTCCTTTTTGGCTCAATTTGATTGATTCTGCTTGGCCCAAATTCAATTTCAACTTAATTGATGACCAAGATGATGATTTAAGGGCTCGGGCGCAAATTTTGCAAAATTTACGAATTGGTCCCTCGACTTTTGGAAATTGCATTTTGGCCCCAACTTGCCATTTGAATTCCAATCTGACCTCCTGACTTGGCTAGTCACATTTAGATCATTGGCCCCAACTTTTTTTCTTTTCTTTTCTTTTTAATCTTTTTTTTTTATCTTTTATCTTTTTTTTTTTTTTTTTTTTTTTTAGGGAAAACATCTTCCATTTTAAATACCTAGATAATCTATATGCAATAATTTGGGCAAAAATTAGGTGTCAACAAAGATCCATCAAACCTACTCTGATTCAATCATTATAAATGCTTGAGTAAGAGGCTGAGCAGCAAGAGTTTGTACAGGCGTCTTTATATTGTAATCGCAGTTTTTGTGGCTCCAGGCTTCTGTTCCATGATTGTAATTCTCTCATCTAAAATCTGTAAAGGAATCAGAGGAAGATGGTGCCAACTAGTGCCAGTAAATCACCACGAACTTCAAAATTCTACTGATGATTTGGGTCCATCGACTTGATGGTTCGGGCATCCTCAGTCACGACTGATGAATAAGGGCCATCTTCAGCCAGCCAGCCACATAACGGACTGATGAACCTTTTAGTTTTTGCAATACATTAAATATGCAACGTGATTATGATGAAGGAAAGAAAAGATGAATGGTGAACATCTGCGTAGTAGCCCAAAGGCCTATGAGAGTGGAGGATCAATTAGACTAACTCATCACCAGAGTTGCGATTACCCCGGCGTGAAAGCGACCTTCCATACTGACTCTGGCTCAAACCTAATCCATTTTAGTTGATTATGCAGATGATAAAAAAAGGTAAAATCACATAGATTTTCGCACAACATTCCAATAGAAAAGAAAAAAAAAACTCATAAACATACTTCCAATAAAAACATAAATCACTCGATAAACAGGAGGTCATCATCATCATTCTCATCCCCATCCTCATCCCCCTTCATCCCCATTTTCGTGTTCAAGCAGCTCTCCACTGAAATCCTGCGCACGTCCAGCCAGCAAGGCGTGCTTCAGTCGGTGTCGATCCCACTTCGGGAGTTGTCTGAACTCCAGCATGAACTCTAGCAGATGGCACAAATGGAAATCCATTCGTTCCACATACACCGTCATGAGGAGCTGCTAGGTTGATGCCAATTTTGTCTTTCATGACTGATAGAAGAACCATCTGGTAGCCAGTCGCCAACTTATTCTTCGCAGTCGCCAGTCGCTCCTTCGCGGCCACTAACTCCGCCATTAGCATCTGCTCCCTCTCAGGCGGGACGCTTCTCTCCCATGGGCACCGGAGATGAGATATCTGCTCGAAGAGACTTGAAGCTGCATCCGACCCCACAACTATACCCGGACTTGCGTCCCAACACTGGCTGGATGATGTACTCCTCTGCTACAGGCTATGAATCGCCAAGCTCTGTGGATGTGTCGAGATCGGTTGTCGCTGAACTACTACCAGTACACGTCTCCGTCATCTCATCCTACACGAAAAGTATAAAATTCAAAGGTTACTTTAACAGGATATATTATTTTAGAAAGAAAATTTACGGAGTACTACGCTATCGCTTATGAACCCATTCATCGGCACGTTAAGTCCTGTTACGAGGACGGTAAGCATTAATGTTCGCAACTTTTTGCAGAAAATAATTAAGTCAGTAAATGTAAGTAGATGGCAATAAACAAAACAATAAATAACAATGCCGCGGACATTTCAGAGGTAAATCAAAGAAAAACTAATGAATTATTAAGGGTCTATTTGTTAACTATTTTTTGTTTAAAATTTATTTTTGTTTAAAATTTATTTTTTATTCTATTCGCTAGATTAGTTTTTGAGCATTTGAAGACTTTCGGTGACTGTGATTTAGAATTTCTTTTAATTTTTTTACTAATTTTATAAGATTTTTCTTTTTTTTCTTCCTCATTTAATCGGTTCCGGCCTCGACCATAGCCCGTGAAAGGCCAAACAAGAGTTAGCAACCTCACCTACCTCGGGGAGTCTTGCTGTGGCTGGGTGAGGCTAAGGTCACCCAGCCATGGCGAGGCTTTGATGAGGTCACTAGGCCTCATCGGCCAATTGCCGATGATCAGTTGGATGAGGAAGAAGAAGAAGAAAAGAAAAGAAGGAAAAAAAATTGGCTTGATTATTGAATTGTTCCTAAGAACAAAGAAATAACTTTTTTTCTACCTTTTGATTTTGTTCCAAATAGATTTTTGTTCTTTTTTTCTTCAAAAAAAAAAAAAACAAAATAATAGATATAGCCAATAATTGGTTGGTTACTAAACATGCCATAAGTAGACACTTGCTGTGGACTTTGCCAAGTCCATACCACTCGCAACTTTTGAGTTTTCATTTAATTAATTAAACATGCAATTTAATTCAATTAATATTCACCACTAATTTATTAGGAGTTGATTAGAAATCCAAGTAAAACATGAGTGAACATTTTACTTCTGCAAATCAGAAATTTATAGATATGAGGACTTGGTTACGTCAAATAAATTTAACACCCTTTTGATACATTTTTTTGTAATATCAAGAATATTTTGCAAACAATGTAGGGCAATTTTAATTTTAAACCACTAACATTCGAGAGATGATCATGCAAGCACAAGCAAGAATTTAACACTCAATAATATAAGTGATAATTAACAACTCATGTTATTGCCACTCCTTAATGGCTCTTGACACCTCATTTTACATTGAATTGATAACATTATCCTTTATAGATCCCACTCTAGAAGATTATTTTGTATTTTTTTTCTCTTCCCTTTTTTTCTTTTCTGCCCATGCTTCTCCCAAATAACATTTATTAGGGTTAAACGTGGGGCCAACTCTTGATTTAAAATTGTTGCTTGCATTCTTTCCTTATTTTTTGGTTTTCCTTTTTTTTAACTTATTCTTCTCCATTTGAAACGAAATTGGAATACCTCTCTTTTTAAAAGAAATAATTATTTGGTAGATAGCAAACTAATTATTTGACTAAAAAGTTAATTATTGGGTTAATGATTTGTATATTTCTTATTTTTGCACTAGAAGTCTATTATTCAAAAAATAACCTAAACACAAGTAAGAGTAAAAAGAACTATTTACTAGTTTTACTATGCATTTCACTTAATCATAACTTTAATAGGTGTCATTACATTGTAATCCATGTATTTTAATTGCTCAACTTTCATTTCATTCATCTAATAGTCAAATTTGTAATTACTTATTGTATGATGCATTAGATATTTTGAGTGACTCTGATTCGTTCTTTTGTCTATATTGATAATGATAATTAACTCCCCTATTGCAACCAAGAGGAACATATTTATCTCTATTTGACATTTCTATAGGGCAATGTAACCTTGAGCAAAGAAGATGCATCCGCACATTACTTAAAAAATCCTCTTGTGTTAGCAAATTACCAAGTAAAGTTTCAAATGAATTTGTTGATATGATTGATTGTTATTCTCCATCATAGTTTAGTCATCGATAGATACATTTAAGCCAATATATATATTGTCTTCCATAGTGACTGTACTATAATAAACAAAACAATGAATAAATGAATAAATTGTGTATAATGCATAATCGATCACTATATCGAAGCTGAAAATTTCATAATTGTGAGGATAATCTACGGAAATAAAGTAAATATTTGCATATAGAACTGACATTTCTTGCTCAGATTACAATAATGGACATTAAGTTGAGAAGAAGACAAACATGAATGAAATGTTGAATATGGGGGTGGAAGATGCGGCTAGGGTGAGAAAGGTTATTTGAAAGGGATGTGTGTAGTTTTGTCTTCTAGTAAAATTGAGACAAAAGAGAAAGAAGAAAAAAAGGTAAGAAAGTAATCTTAAATCAAAAGTAGGATCCCCAAGGGATTGTGTAGTCAATTTAATGTAAAAGGGGATGTCAAGGGCCAATAAATGCAAATAACGCAAGCCTAATTAAATTGCTTGAGGAGATACAAAAAACTTGATGTGTTAAGCAAAGCTTTGAATAAATGTTCTGCAAGATATTATCTAAAGACCAAGCAGCCATATGGTGTATGCATGACGCACATGATTTCTAAATGTGGTTATGCAATGCCAATCAAGTCTTTTTGGGTTTTCACTCGTTTAACATGAACATGATTTAATTTAAACAATATGACCATGTGACTTCGAAGCTTAGCCAGATCTGTACAGTAATTTTTGCTTGCCACCGCAAAATAGACTGCAAGTGGTTGCAAAAAACATTAGTTTGCTCTCTTCTTGGTCGTCGTCCTCTTCTTTTGGTCTTGCTTTCAGACGCGTAGACTGCTTTGTGGCAAATGCAACTGTGACTAATAATTTTCTCCTTCCAGAGTGTCGAGCAATGGTGGCTTTATCCCTGCACAGCCTCCCTCGAGCTCGGCACGCTTGCCACTATTCTCTATATTCCTTCTCTGGTCCCATGTCTCTCTTCTATGATCATCATTATCTTTCTATCTAAACGCTGCTTACGTCCCTTTTGGTAGCTTTTGTGGATGAGGGCACGATTGTAGACGAAGGTAGCGATGTGGACGAGCAGCTGTCCATGGCCGACCACCACCATCCAAATCTAGCGGCCGACCATCACCATCCAGATCTGGCCCAAACCCTAATCATAGCAATTAGGATTCTCTATTGAATGAATTAGGGTTTTAAATTGGGACAAACATGTTTAGCAACGTCATTTGTGCTATGTATATCAAGTCAGAGTGCCAGGAGCCACGTCGAATTGAAAAAATGATTAAATATTGACACATTAGATTTCCAACGTTTCAAATTTGAGTTGATACCTAAGTGATTATTATTTTTATTTATAAAAAAAAGTGGCACTCAAGTGATATGGAAATAAGTTTTTACACCAAAGTGAGTGTCATACAAAAATTATGGCTCTTTTAATTTTCTTTTTCTAGAGTACATTTTACATTTATGTACAAATCTATATTTGATCAACGACTTTCCTTTTTAAAAAAAAAAAAAAAGTGGCAACTTTCCACGAAGAAAATGACTGAAGCTTTTCATGAAAGCTAATTTTCCAATGTTGTTTATTGTCTATGAAGAATAAATTCAATAGATAAAGTCACAAGTAGCTCACTTGATAGCAATATTAAGATATTTACTCAATTCTACATATATCTCTTTTAATAGTGCATATCATTGATTGATTATATTTGATATAACGCTTATCTTGTTACCTTTGATAATTATCTCATGAAGTCTATAAATATGTTGAAGTATTTTTCATTATATATATACCTAAATATTAACAAATCCCATATTAATCTCATCCGCATTATTATTCTTAATTCTGTATTAGAATCTCTTGCCTAAGGCAATCTAGTGCACTTCCCCTACTTGATAGTGTTCATCCAAGTGTCTCATTCCCATTTGAGTAAGTGCCATGGTAGTTGTGTTGCGACATCACACAGTCGAGCTCTTCTCTTTCATGGAGGTATTTTTCAATGTCACAAAAACGCAATTTCACATGATAACTTTCGCTCAGCAAAGCCTAACTCATTCCACTTGCTATAGCCACACCAGTATCTGCCATGCTTGTTCAATTACTATCTTGACAGCAAAGTCAACCGCAAAGGACGCATATTGTTCGGCTCCAATGCCTTTGGTTTTCGACTTTCCACTTCTCATTTCGAGAAGCCAACACCGCCATCAAAACCATCACTGTCAAATGATCAACATAAAATCTTGTTGTCTCACCACACGCATCCCATGTGCAGCCATGCTACGGATCGATCATATGCCAAACATTGTGCATTGCTAGTTTCAACCATTTCCGCTGTTTGATTTCATTGCAATTGAAGATTTTCGGATTATTTTTCAAACTCCAGTTGATTTGTTACAACTCACAATGTTAACAAAATTAAGATATTTACTTTATTCTGTGTATCTTTCAAGTGCATATAGTTTGTTGATTATATTTGATATTATGTTTATCATGTTGCCTTAGATAATCATCTCATAAGATTTAAAATAAGTTGATATATTTTTCATTGTATATATCATATCATAGATCATTTTCAAGCTCTCAACGGTCGGTAATCTTTCATTTTCAAAATTCCCTTAGCGGTTGGCAGTCAGTCGTGACGTTTCTTGACAAAGCACTTCTCGACATTTTCATCGGCCGAAATCCTCAACTATGTCAATAGTTAAATAGAATATTTGCCTGGAGAACTTGATATGACGTTGTACGGGCTATTAGGGAAGAACGTTCGGATAATTCTTTAGAAAACGTCATTCGCCCTCTTATGGTAGGATTCCATCTACAAGTAAACTCCAGCTGGTACGCCAAAGAGGAATGATCAGAATGATTACAGATTGATCCAATTGGTCGACAAAGCACTAACAGAAATCTTTTGCGCTCTTTGTGAAAAATAATGTCCCAACGGCCGTTGGTTTGAGGTACGTTAGCTGGGGATGAAAATTGAAATAGAGACCCAAGAATGACAGATAGGACTCATTAGGTTGTGGGTTAATTGGAATAAAAACACTACAAGTGCCATAACTTGGCACAAAGGAACAGTTAAGTGCCATAACTTTTGAAATATACACTTAAGTGACATATTCGAAGAAAAACGGATCACTTAAGTGCCACTCCGGCCAAAGTCTGGCCAAAACGGCGACGTGGCATTTTTCTGCCGAAGTGAGTGCAAAACGATGCCATTTTGCATGCTAACATGGCCAAATAATGCAAAAAACGACGTCGTTTTTTGGCGTGGTAAAAAAATAATATAAAAATTAATTAAATTAAATTTAGTTAAAATATGAAAAATAATAATTTTAAAATTAAATTTAGTTAAAATATGAAAAATAATAATTTTAAAATTAAATTTAGTTAAAATATTAAAAATAAAAGTTTTCAAATCAAATTTAGTTAAAATATTAAAAATAATAATTTTAAATTAAAAAATTAAAAAATAATTAAAATAATTAAACAAAAGGGGGCAGTGGCTGAGGGCTCAGCCCCTTTTTAATTTTTTGAAATTATTTTTTAATATTTTAACTAAATTTAATTTTAAAATTATCATTTTTTCATATTTTAACTAAATTTAATTTTAAGATTATCATTTTTTTCATATTTTAACTAAATTTAATTTTAAGATTATCATTTTTTCATATTTTAACTAAATTTAATTTTAAAATTATCATTTTTTTCATATTTTAACTAAATTTAATTTTAAAATTATCATTTTTTTCATATTTTAACTAAATTTAATTTCAAAATTATCATTTTTTTTCATATTTAACTAAATTTAATTTTAAAATTATCATTTTTTTTCATATTTTAACTAAATTTAATTTTAAAATTATCATTTTTTCATATTTTAACTAAATTTAATTTCAAAATTAATTTAATTAATTTTATTTTTTATTTTTTTATCACGTCAACCCAAAACGATGCCGTTTTTGCATTATTTAGCCATGTTAGCATGCAAAATTGCGTTGTTTTGCACTCGATTCACCGGAAAAATGCCACGTATGTAATTTGGCTAGATTTTAGCCGGATTGGCACTCAAGTGATCTACTTTGCTCCGATTTTGACACTTAAGTGTACCTTTCGAAAATTATGACACTTAAGTGTCCCTTTCTGCAAGTTATGGCATTCAGGGTCCCGCACCTCGGTCTTTTTCTTATCTATTTTTTTTTTATCGCAACGAGGTATTGCCTGGGAGCCGAAAATGAGCAAGTGATTGCCAGTTGGCTTTGCCATTCATGCGCTATAATTTGGAGGAAAGATGGGCGCGATTTCCATTACTTAGGGTCCTTGCTACTAAGTAATTCGATGAAACGTTGCAGTGGAAAATAGTAAAAAGCAAGACAAATCACACAGTTTGCAATAGAGATAACGTTGTAAATGATGGCAAGTAAAAGGGCAAAAGGAGCAATCAGTGCAAATAGCCCTCTAGACATTATTATAAGGGCTTGTTTTGTAACATTTCTGTTTCAAGAACAATTTCTTTCTAGAAATAGTCATTTTCAATTTTTATTCCCTAGAAGAATTTATAAGTAAAAGAACGTGTTTAGTAATTATACAAAATTTGAAAAGGCATGCATTTAGCGTAATTCACAAATTGTTTTGTAATGTAAAATTTCTTTTAATTTTTTAAGATTTTTTCTTTTTTTCTTTTCTTCTTCTTCATTGCCACTAGCGAACAGTGGCAGCCAACAGTGGGCAGGCAATGGGGGCCAACGGTGGCAGCGGGGGACAACAAGCGGTGAGGAAGAAGAAGAAAAGAAAAAAAAAGACTTATTTCTAGAAATTATTCCCGAGAACAAGAAGTTAATTTTTTCTACTTCTTGTTTCTATTCCAAATCTAGAAAAATTAATTAATGTTATCAAATGGATTTCTGTTTTGTTTCTATTATGGGGAACAAAAGAAAAGAAATGTTACCATGGGCACCTTAAGAGTCTCACATCTGCTAAGAAATGTTTAATTTAAGCCATAACTACCTAGTTCGCTCTTAGATGCAAATGTCCCGATACAAGCTGATTAGGAATTTTACTCGTGATATGGCTCGAACTTATAATCTCTTGGAAGGCAGTGTGGCCCTTTTATCACTACAACCGAGCATCTGGCCAAACCAATAGATGACACAAAGAGCCATAAGTCAACGGGGACATTCTTCAACTAATTCTTGTTTTGGATAAAACCCTAGACGAAGGACATTCTCCTCTCGCCTTACTCTCACACTTTTCAATTAATTGTTGTTTTGAATCATTCAAATCATTCTTCGGTTGTGAGCAGCAAGTTGAGCACCGATGTCAACGAGCTGTAGGACGCATTACACATGTTCCTTGATCAAAATTGGCACATATTCCTGGAAACCCTAATTTCTATATGTTTAAATGACTTTGTCTCGGCAAGTACTTCTATGGTCGCTAGATGTAATTTAATCGAACATACACATGGGTTACAACCTATATCTATGCCGATATGGATCATGAAGGCATTGCTGAAGACGCCCTTTCTACCTTTCCCTCTGTCGCTCAGTAGCCCCAAGTCCTACACAAACACCGATAGAGAGAGAGCATACGTATTGTCGAACCGACGGCCAGCACGATCTCGCGAGCAAGTTGAAAAGAGCATCGAGAAACTTAATGAGGCCATTAGGTGGCAAGAAGACCGTATCACGAACCTCATCAGTAGGACCCTCCAATTCACGAATTTCTACTTTGTCTTCCAAGGTGTGATTTTTTCTTCTACCATGTCATCCTCGACAAAGATCAAGTGTAAATTTATATGGATTCCAGGCGCCCTCTCTTTACTGGTTTCCGTATTCAACTTGGTCGCTATTGTTGAAAACATCCGGACGTTGCTGAATTGCTACGAAGAGTTGGACTCCGACATGGTCGAACTGGACGACGAGACGGAGGTCCTATATAGCTTGGATTACCAAGTTTTGCAAGAACCAGCCCACGGACGGCAGAAGCAGCCTGGGAAAAGTAGAACTTTTCGACGATGCTGCATCACATATTTCCCGGCACTGCTGCTGCTTTTGGTGTTTACAGGGGTAATGTTATGTAGTTGCCTCCAAATCGAGTGTCATCACTAAAGTCATCTCAAAAGTAAGATGTGATTTTTACAAATTGTAACACCAGATCACTTGTCAATATGTCTGGCATGTAGACTTGTCTGCCGATCATATCCGTCTCACATCGGAGTCAAAATAAATAGATGTCGTCACATAATATTAATGCTGTCTAGTCCCTGATGTTGTGCTCATTCATAAATTGACTACTTATGTTTCTTTTTTGGTTAATTCAATGCTTATTGTGTTCTGAAATGTTCAATTGAGTCTCTCGATTTTTAGATTCGACCTATAAATTTTAGAAATTTATATGTCTGACCTAAAATTGAAAGAGATTCTCACTTTTTTAAAAAAAAAACTGTAGAGCTTTTCTTCAAACTTTTGCCTGGGAGATCACTGACAAATTTGTAAGCATGCTTGGCTTTTGAAAGGAACTGATCTAAACAGAAAATTTTCACCCATACTCGAACGAAATCGAGGTAGGAACCCTAGCATTATCAGCTTTTGGCTATCTAAAAGGTCGCTAACTGCGACTGTTTTACCTTCTTTAGATCAGACACTATGCAAATGCATTTCGTTTCCTAGCTTGGACTATTATTTCTTAAGAAATATCAACACTCTTTGGGAGTTTTCGTATCGTGTCCAATACTCTAACATGTGTTCGATACACTCGACACGTGATCAACAGGTGTTGAAAAATTCAACACGTGATCAATTCTCCCAACATGTGAGTTTAGAACTCAAACAAATGATTTTGACACGCACTGGGTCAATTTTAATTTTTTTAATAAACGAATTGTCAAAATATAAATATGTAAAAAAATAAAAGATAATAAAAATAAGGGAAAAGACCACCAAAGACTCCAAACTTTTTTTTTGTAACATGAAAAACCCCAAACTTTGTATCCGTGTGACACACTTACCCTAAACTATAGGGTATTTTCGTCTTTTACTTTTTTAAATTTTTTTCTTTTTTTTCTTTTTTTTCTTTTTTTTTTCTTCTTCTCTCTTCCCTTCGCCAACAATGGTGGAGGGAAGCCGAACTCAAGCAAGGGTGGCCCTCGGCTTTGGGCAAGGGCCTCCCTCATTGGATTGGGCGGAGGCACCCCTCACCTAACGCCAGCGAGAGCGACCCTAGCTAGCCCAAGTGAGGGTGGTCCTCATTTGAGTCCCACAAAGGGTGCCCTCACTAGCGTTGGGCAACAGGTGCCCTCGCCAGACGTCGACGAGGGCTTGGTGAGGGCACCCCTCGCCTAAGTCTGGCTACCCTCCACCGGCCATGGCGGAGGGAAGAGAAAAGAAGAAGAAAAGACCCAAAAAAAAAAAGGATAAGAAAAAGGGAAAACAAAAAAAAGATGAAAATGCCCTTGGTGGGGTAAATGTATTACGATTAACAAGGTTTGGGTTTTTTTCATGTCACAAAAAAAAAATGGGATAAATTTATCATTTTGGACAAAGTTTGGAGTTTTTTTTTTTTTTTTTTTTTTGACTTTTTCCCTAAAAATAATAAAGAAAGAAAGAAGAAAACCTAGTCTACTCTTCTCTTTTGACTCACACTTTCATGACTCATGAGTTTTTTTTTTTTTTTGGTAACCAAGGACTCCACCACGGGCTCCCCGTGCCTAGACTGCACCAAAGGACCAGGCCCCTATACCTCGGGGGAGACTAGCACAACCCACCACCATGACTCCCCACTTAAGATTTGTTAGCAGTTGTGGAGTTTCAACCCTAGGACCTTTACGATGAAATGCCCAAAGCCGAACTAACTCAACTGCCCACTGATAGGTATGACTCATGAGTTTTAGTGTATATTTATTCTAAAAATTTTTTATTATTAAGATTAATTTAATTTAAATAATCATAAAAATGATAATTTATCAATATGTTGGAATTCTCTACTTTTTAGAAATGACTTATTGGAATATCCTGTCGTGTCGCATGTCACCTATCAATGCCGATACTTCTTAGGTTATTTTTGCTAAAATACACTTAAAATCTCACATACTATTACTTGTAATAGGATACACTGACACCTGAATTTTTGTTAATACATCAAACATACACTTTTAAGTAAACAAATCAAGATAAAAAAAGGAGAGAAAAGTAAGTAATAATGCTTTAGACCTTCCCTCATTTTTTGCCCTTATTCTAGTATCGGCTTGAGCCTAGTTGGATTTATTTGAAAAAGGATTTCGTTTAAAGCCCAAAACAGGCCCAGTTGAGCCCACTTCAAAGTTTCTTGCTCTGTTCGGATATGTATACTTTTGGGCCAGAGGCTCCTTCGCTGGCGCTGGTTTTCACTATGGCCGTCAAATGAATAAATCGAGTTAAAAATAATTTGAATTATATTAACTCATGTAATTTATTAGACATATTTTCATATAATATAAAATTAATGATTCATACTTGACCTAATCCATATAACCTAAAAAAAATCCATACCCATTTATGTAACCAACTTTAGGTTCTTCACTTATATAAAAACTTAAATGTCGAATTTAAAAAGCAAATTTAAAAAAAAAAGGTAAAAAAATCCATAAACTAAAATACTTAAAAACAACTTAGGGCCAGAAAAATGGATTCTATACCTATTTTGTGACTTAGATTTAATGAGCCCAATTTCATATAAGCAACTCAATGGCTTGAGAAAAGATGAAAGAAATCGACAAATTTCAAAACTTATTTTGTAATTATCCTCCTCTTTTTTTAAACTATTTAGACTCTGGGGCAATCACTTTAAAGGTTTCTTTTTCGGTTTTGTCAATTAATAGCTTTGAAATTGATAGCTTCATATATAAATAAAAATAATGTTTAGATAATTTGCAATCAAGCTAAAAATATATGGATATTTGACTAATTGCTTCTCAAGTATCTTTCAACGTAGGGATATCTCATATTTTACCAATAAAATAATGTAAAACTTAAAATTAAAAATTAAAAAGAAATTGAAAATTAAGAATCTAATTTCTTGAAAAATGAAATTAAAATTAGGAAAACTTCATCTTCTTCCCCATTCAGAACGTAACCAGTCTCTCTCTTTAAAAAGGATAATACACTTTCTCTCTCTACTACAACAAATAAATGGTGGCAACTACTAGAGGAAAGACCTTGCCTAGGCTGAGTGGACCGATGCTCCGCTCCCTCTCCCCATCTAGCGGCTTCACGCGATGCCATCGTCAGCTGCCTCCTCCTTTGCCTCCTCCTTCCCCTTCACCTTTACATCCCGTGCCTTCGCCTCTTAGACTTTTGCATTGCCTACTTGCAGAGCGTGGGAGTCGAAACCTACTCCTGAAACTAAATCGTCTCCACCCTAATTGTCACGCCTCGATCCTTGGAGACACGCCCATCCTTCTTGTTGGTCGATTTTAAAGTGCGATATCCCAGGACTAAGTATCGCCGACCCTTTCATTTTATTACGCAGGCGGAAGCAGTTATAAATCCCCAGACAATAAAATAATAGGATAGGAAAGCAGGCCATATTTTTCACATTGAAATTTACAACCACACTTTCATTAACAGCACAACTCATAGTATATTTACAATACTATTCATAGCATACTTGTCTCACACCTATCTACACCAAGACAGGGTTTACAAAAGGGATGGGATCTCAATCCACATCCGGGTTATACTCAAGATCCCTCTCTGGATCATTTGCTTCTTCAAAAGTCTTTCTCCCCTTAAGGTTCCTCCTCCTCAGCTTCTCCTCGAAGTCCTGAAATAGTTATTTAATAACCAATGAGACCACGTCTCAGCGAGTCCTACCCTCTAAGACTCGATTAGTAAACTAATACACCTTAGGCTGCCTAAGCACATCACGAGTCAGATGACTTACATTGGCCTCAGCTCCTTCCTGCAAGTTAGTATATATATCAAATATATATGAGCACATCACATCACCCAATCAGATCGAATCATCAATCAATCGACTTAGTCGACTACATGTCATCCAAATTATCTCTTGATCAACCCTTAATCATACCGTACTGTCTCAAGATGATCTGTAGGATTATCGAGCCGATATATCATACCGTACTATCTCAAGATAATCTGTAGAGTCACCGAGCCGGTAGATCATACCGTCCTATCTCAAGATGCTCCGTGGAGTCATCGAGCTGGTATACACACAATTTATCATACCGTACTGTCTCCAAATGCTCCGTAGAGTCATCGAGCCGGTATACACACAATTTATCATACCGTACTGTCTCCAAATGCTCCGTAGAGTCATCGAGCCGGTATACACACAATTTATCATACCGTACTGTCTCCAAATGTTCCGTAGAGTCATCGAGCCGGTATACACACAATTTATCATACCGTACTGTCTCCAGATGCTCCGTAGAGTCATCGAGCCGGTAGATCATACCATCCTGTCTCAAGATGCTCCATGGAGTCATCGAGCCAGTATACATGCCATTCCAAGCAAACAATCAAATAATTAATTTTATCCTTTCCGATAAAATGACGTGTATGGGTACACGATCGACTCTAACCAAAATATAATAATTTCCTTTTTATAAATCCCAACATTTTCTGTAGTTCACTAAAACAGTTCTGGTATCATTAACTGATGCCCGGTTAATTTCCAATTAATTTTCCAAGATTATTTAAATTAGGGAATAAATCCTAAATTCACAAATAAATCATTTCCGCACAAAATAAAGCTTAATTAAATAAACGAACTGCACCACGACAATCAGCATAAAATTTCAGTCACCGGCCATCCCGGTTGAATTTCCGGAAAAATAATTAATTAATTAATTAATTTCGAAAAATAAATAAATAAATACCAAAAATCCAATTTAGGCCTGTATTGCCTGATTGGGCGCCATAATGGATCGGGAAAAATCTCGAGATACATTCAATAAATATTAGAAGCTCTCTACTTGCTAATGACTAAGTCTAACCACCTAACATGCATTATTAAGTCACTAATTTAATTGTTCTAGACTAATCTAACCACCTAATTGCATTTAATTAAATCTAACCAACCCCTAAGCATAATTAGCAAACTAAGAAAGTATTAGTGAGTAAAACTCACTTGATTAAAAAGGGAATCGGGACACCGTGACGGCGACACGACGGCGGCTGAATTCTAAACTTTCGTTCGGCGGCGTCGGAGGACACTTAGGCCGGGCTCAAAAGCCTCACAAGCTCGCAGAAATTTCTGGGCTTGGACCGAACTTGGGCTTGAGCTTGGGCTGACTTGCTTCGTGGGCTTGGGCTTCAAGATTGGGCTGCTGAATTGGGCCTCAAATTACTGGGCTGACCTTGCTTTAAAGAAACTGATGGGCTGATTTCTTGTGGGCTTGACTTTGTTTGGGCTTCAAATGGCGTGGGCTCAATGAAGCTGCTGCTCACTTGGGCTGCGATGTGGACTACAATTAGGCTGAAGACACGGGCTTGAATCAAGCTGGGCCACGACAATTTCGTGTGGGCTGCTGTACGCTTGTCTTCGGATGAGATGGACTCGGACGAGATGACCGATCGAAGAAGCAGCAAAGGCTGCTGTTGGGCCACGAAAATTGAAGACCAACGTTACTGGAGAAGGCGGTTTCGCTGGCAGATTGCTTCGGCAAGGAAATCCACGGATGCGGGGTCAACGACGAGGAAAGCAGCTGGATTCTTGGTCGCGTGGAGTGAAGATCGGTGGGGGAGTGAGAGACGTGCGCAGAGACGAGCGGAGGTGGGAGCTTCGAGCGGTTTGCTGGTCAACAACCGACAGAACGGGCAGCTTCGGTTGACTGGCTTCGATGAGATAAGCTTGACCAAACAAGCTGAATGGACTTCGGCTTCGGTGCAGCTTCAAGGAATTTCGGTGGAGACTTCTAGCAGAAGGGAACAAGCGAAGGTGGGCTTTGCTGGCGTCAGGAGGGAAGCTGCTTCGGTTAATTGGTGTTGGACGACTGGAGAAGGTCAACAATTGAAGGTTGCTGGTGAGGTTTGACTCATGGGAGACAAACTGAAGTGGAGCGGCAGGAGGAAGAATTCGGTGGAGAAGAATTGGTGGACTTCGCTGGGGACGTCGCAGAGGAAGGAAAATGGAAAGTAAAACAGGAACGAAAGAAGTCGGGGCCGAAGGAAAGGAAAGGATGCACGCAGGAACGAAGATGGAGGAAGGAACCGGAGAGGCGTGCACAAGAAGCTGAGAAAAAGGGTGCAAAGTCAACAAGTCTATCCAATATCATTAAAGCCTTGTCACCTAAAGTTCTCATAAATATCCTTTGTGTCTCCCATTTACTTTCCAACAAAGTAATTCCACAAATTGTCCAAATTGAAGCCAAAAATGAAGCCCTTCCCATGGATCCGAATTTCATAATTTAAGCTTCAATTTCTTTACTCAATTTCCCAAATTGAGGTCCAATTTTGATGAAGAAAAATCCCGCATAATTTTCTATAAATCCCTGGTACTCAAAGGTTCGATAAATAGGCCAAAATCCAATCAATTTGGCCGATCCAATTTTCCTCTAATTTTCCACGATGTCTGAATCTATTTTTCGTAAAAATCCTGGAATCTCCGAAAAATCTTATGAGACTAAATTAACGTTCCTAAAATAGCTCGTGACACCACAGAACTTTCAATTTCTAAAATCGGGTTCGAATTCACTGTTAACTTCCATTCGGCGCATTTTTAGCGTGACCTAGACTACCGAGTAACTTTCAGAACTTTTCAGTGCAAATGACCCATGGTCAATTTTCTTTGAGCCACAATGAACCCACTCGACTCAATGACAACTTTCGATTATTGTGAAAATCTCGAGAATTCAAGTACGAACACAGGGTACCAAAACGATAAGAAAATCAGTCTAGTGTTGGTCGACTAGAATTTTCCAATTTAGTGGTGTCACCCACGATTAGCCACACATCTCAATCGAACCAACATGTATATGATCTCAAATCGATTTATATTCAAGGTGCGTAATAATCTCGATAAATGAGCACTGGGCCGGTAAGCAATTCCTAGTCGAGTTCTCAAGCCTATTTGCCTTAAAATCCTTAATGGTTTCCCCAGATAATCTAGTTATCTCTAGAATGATCAGTTCTGAGAACAACTCTATAGATGCGTCAATGAAATGCCCGATTTGTTCAGTAGAAAACAGGGTTGAAAATCTGGGATGTCACACTAATTCCCTGAAAAGGTGGGGATTCGAACTCTTGACTTCCCTCTTCCAAGTTGGAAGGATGGTCACTGGAGTGGTTGGCTACGCGCGGTTGTCAAGCAATGTCTTTTTTTAAGTGAGTCAAGACTGAACAAATTAAAGACAAAAATTAGCTACTTGGTTAGAGCTGGTAAACCAAATGGGTCGATTGTGGGTCATGTGTAAATCATATAGGCTTAGGCTCACATATCTTAAACTCATTTCTACCAATTTATAAAATTTTAAGTGACCCATTTATAATCCGGCCCATTAAAAGTTAGTTGAAAAATGGATTTCTAACCCGTATTGACAGCTCTAATTTTCACTGAAGACTTTCAGGAATCCCTCTTGCTAGTTGAGAAACCGATCATGACCATTAATTTTGTGGAGATGCAGGCGGAATGGAGGAGGGTCACCAAGTTCTCTTTTACTGATTCTCTCTCGAGATCGATTAAAAAAAAAATCTCGTTATCACGCTTGGGGCTGGAAGAGAAAAAACTTGTTCATCAACACATCGTGTCTCCTCTGCTTTACTCTGTCTTTCTGACTGTGAAGCTCGAAGAACTGCATTGTCGATCGAGGCTCTATTGCTGGCGTTCTTCTTTGCCAGTGATACGTCTTCATGTCAGTTCGAACAACATTCGTGACTGAGATTTATCCTTGACAAGGTGAGTCCGAAGTAAAACCTCAATTTCTTTATCTCGGTCCTTTTATGAACAAAATCAAGGACCGACATCCACAGTGGTATTTATTTAAAAAAATAATGGAAGTTGCTTTGGTATCCTTAGAGTGTGTTGCTGCTGTCTGTTATGATCTGAGACTTATCATTGCTTTAATATTGTATATAAGCTCTTCGGTCATGTCGCCTTCTAACTGTTTGATGATTTGCTTCAATGTCCTCAATGATTGATTCACTCCCGCCTTCGATTGGTTAGAGAATCATCAGTTTAACTTGAATGTCGTGGCTTACGATACAGACCTTGCAAAGCGATTATAACTCATTTCTATGCCTAGTATGTGTCGAATCAATTTAAGTTCGGCCTATCTTTACCAGATTCATCCTGATGCATATATAGTTGATGCATCATTGCTGAGAATTCGTTAGGAATCTGTGAACCGTATCTGTTTAATCTCCTCTGCTTTGTGACTCTCGGATGGTCACTGCTGAGAGATGGAAGCTTGGAGTCACAAGCGTTGATGCTCTCGGTCGGTCAAAGTCCTTAGCTGTAAGAGCAATGGTGATTAAAGATTGAAAAGTAAAAGTGATGACGACAGTTGGCTTGGCACTGATTAATGATGAGATATAATACTTGTAGTTATAGGTTTAGTTTAGCTTATCTTTGGGGATTATTAATGGAGATGCTGAGAGGTTCAAAGCACAGAGACTCGTCCATTTGAGGAAGACGACAGGAACGAAAAGTTAGGAAAAAAAAAAATTGTATATGGAATAGAAAACAAAAATGTGTAGAAAAATAAATATTAAAATAGGTTTTAGTTAGCTTTAGTAAATTTGGGCTTGTTTCGGTTTTAGAAATAATAGCCTTGGCGTAGCTTTAGATGAGTTCGGGCTTAATTTTGGTTAGAAGTGGACTGAGCTTGAACAAATGAGCCCATTTCGGCTCGATGTTGTATTATGCCCAGACAATGACACCCGGAGATGGTTTATATTTGAACCTTCCCTAGATTTGGGCCCTCGCCCAGATGCAGTTGGGGCTGTGACGCCTTTGCTGGCCATAGGCAAGATGCTCGCTGGCCTTGCCTGGATCTTGGCGGGGGCCCAGCCCTTACCCACAGTCGGCCAAGGCCGCTACGCCCTTGCCTAGATCAGGCAATGGCATTGTGTTCCTCGCCTACATCTAGATGAGTGCCTAAGGCCCTTGCCTATGGGCGGCGAGGGTGTAGAGGTCCTTGTCCAAACATCACTGGTCCATAGGTGGGTGAAAAAGAATGAAAAGAAAAGATAAATCAGAAAGATAAATACCATCACGTAAAATGATTGACATCCATGTCAAGATTTCCGATCAATTGGTCGAATCACTATATTGACAAGTTGTCAAAATATTTAGAATTAAGTAAGCACGATTTAAAATTTTATGAACGAATTGATACAAATATAATAAATTTATAGCTTTTGTAGTAACTTTCTCTCTATTTGTCACCATCATTGTATGACATGGAATCAATTTCCATTCCGAATTGCATCGTTCTCTTTTACACCATTTACCTCAATCTATGCCTATGTCCAAATTTTCATTTTGGATTTTGGTTCACGCGATCTCTCCTATGTTGCTTCCCGTTGTTAAGCTAATTGCTTTAATTTCCTTTCATTTAGGTACACGCATACAATGTGTGCTCACAAGTTGTTGCAATCTTCCTCGAAGTGAACCATCAAGGAAAAACTCATGAAGGTAGACAAAAATGGTTACTCATCAAATATATGGCGTTATTACCTAGCGTAGACTCTCCTAAGCTCATATCAATTGCAACTTGGGGTTTTAATTTAAACATGCAATTAAACTTATCTTAGAACCACCACTAATCAATTATGGATCGATCAGATACAAAGGTAAAATGTGAGAGATTTTTTTTTTTTCCCATGTGAACTAGAGATTCATGGGAATGGGAACTTAATTATGCTAGATTAATCTAATGCTTATGTTTCATTTTATTTTGAAAATATTTTTTCATGCACTCCTTATCAACTTTAATCTTATGCCACTAGCATGTAAGGAATGATCATGCAGGTGCACAAAATGGTAATGCGACACTCAATAATCAAAGTAGTAAATAAATTACTTGGAAAAGATTAACAAACTTGGATGCAATAAGTAAGCAAAAACAAAGCTTCGCCATTGCCCAATGAAACGGGAATTTTGCAATTTTGACTAGAAAGTAATTAATTATGTGATATATGCATGTCTTAACTATGACTTTTAAATGTAATCATGTAGAGACAATTAATCATGCAGGTTAATCTAGTAGCAGCACCGGCCACTACAGGAGAAGAAGGCCAAGAGGAAGAAGAGGAAGAGGAAAAGGAAAAGGAGAAGAAGGGAAAATTAAGAAAGATTTCGGAAAAAAGAAAAAAATATTTAAAAATTGCCACGTCAGCGTTTGTCAGCCGACCAGCTAAAATTGCCTGGAATGATTGAATTGGTACCAATGAAAAAATGTTTCAGACTAAATTAATCCAATTGAAAGGTTTAAAACTGAATTGGTACTAATGACATAAGTTTATGACTTTTTTGGTACTTTTCCCAAAACAAAATTAACTATGGACTAACCTATCTTTCAAATTATGTGAGAGACTCTTTTCATGTTTTCTTTTGATAAAGTGGGGAATTAAACTCTGGGACAACAAACATGACCTAATAACTTCTATTTATTAAAAGAATAGTGACTTAACGATGCAATACTAATTCATTTATTTTTTAGTATCTTCTTTTATGATATGCAAACTATATGTACCATGAATATTGCATGAGATGCAATTATAAATTACTTCTGAGATGCAATTATAAATTACTTCTATCTACATGGTGTGATTCTTAAAAATCAACACTAAAAAGTACGTTACTTTGTAGATGACGTGCAATATGTCACATGACCGTTATGAAACCAATTAATTTATATTTAAATGAATCTATACCGAAACCCTAGTGACCTTTTTATTTTATATTACTTTATATTAATGATAACTATAAACTATCTTAAATCTTTATAAATTCTAAAGGTAACATGCATTGTTCCAAATATGAATGCATTCTTGACTTTAAATATATGATAAGCAATATATGCATGACGATTATTAACAAACTTTATGATGCATTAAGATGTCTTATTTAAAAAATTTCACTATGTCATTTTTAATGCAAATAAAATTATTTAATCAATCATGTCTGAAGGACAAATGTTAAATCACGAATAATGAATGAGATAATTTTAGGGATCTGACCTTTAAACTCAAAGGTCGGACGCCCTAATATTGCCTAGGTGAACTCGAGGAATAATCAAACCAATAACAAAACAACCTAAGGTTTTGCCATCATATAACACTCATTTGAAACTATATTATACAATTAAGTAATCACATGAATACAATGATTAGGGTTGACCAAGGATATCAAGGCAAGGCAAAGCAAAGCAGCCCCCACACCCCCCCCCTCGCCGCGAGGGAGACTGGGAGAGAGCACACGATGGCGGGTCTACGGGCGGCAACCGTAGGGACTTTGAACGTGGCCAAGAACTTGGCAGGTGCGATGGGAGACGTAGTGGTGTGTTGGAGTTGCTAGACCACACCAGGATACCTGTAGGGACGCCAAGAATGAGAGAACCTCGACTAGAAGACTCATTTGGGACTGCAGATTGCTCAACAATACTAGGCAACTGCACATGGCAGCGAGGAGACTATGTGGCTAGGAAATATGCAAGAGCTTGCTCAAGGATGCTTGAAGCGTGCTTTGATGAGAGAACAGTAACAACCCAAACAATATCGAATTAATGCAACAAAATAGAATAATCTTCCTTCTTGTGTAAACATAATAGGAATATATATAGTTGAGCAAACACATTGATGTTATGGCAGTTAATTCGATATTGTGGAAGATCATTGATATTATAAAGGGAAATTATTCTATTATGTTGTGTTAATCTGATATTATTCGGGTTGTTACTATTCTCCAATCAAAGTGGTATCATAGACATTTAATAAAGCCAATTTTCCATCGAATTGTTATTGGATACCGAGGACTTAGAGACTCTCCTGAGTCTGTATAGAAAGTATCTTCAGCCCTTTGGCCATTACTTGTTTTTTATGCCCTGTGTTAAACAATGGAAACGAATATGAGTTGTTTCGGCTCTAACCTAGGGCCCGATGTGTGAGGGCTAGATTATTTAGGTTGTCTCACATCGGTTGTTGAAGGAGCAGGTGATCAGTTTATAAGTATGAGGAAAAACCTCACCCCTTGAGTTAGCTTTTGGGGTGAAAGAAACCTAAGACCATCCAATGCTGATGAAATAGCGGAATAGAATAATCTTCCCCTCTTGTGAAAGTCAATATTGTAGAAGTATCGAATTTATCGCAACGACTGAAGCTAGGAAGAGATGCTATGGCTAAAGAGGTTCTTGGAAAAACTCAGGTTCAAGCAAAAAAGGTATGCGTAATTTCATGACAATTAAAACGCAATTCATCTTGGTAAGAAATCATTTTTTTTTCATTCTAGATCGAAATATATTGATGTTAGATATCTTTGGATAAGAGATGTTCTAGATGAGAAGCTATTGGAACTTGAGAAAATTCATACGGATCAATGGTTTTGATATGATGACGAAGACTCTATTAAGAGAGAAGCTTGAACATTGTAGATTGATAGAAAGGATGATGAATCCCATCATGGGAGATTTGTTAGCTGGATTTACTTCCATGTGAAGGAAGCCCAATGAATAGCAAGCCCGAAAGGGCTTGAACTTATATAATAAGTCATATGAAGAAATAGAGTTTCTCACTATTTTTTAAGTGCTTGCAGCAAAGAGGTTATTAAAAAATAATAAATGCAGTAACAAAAGAAAAGGAGGAAGTGGAAAATCTAGTTTTTGAGGATCGGTTTGATTTACATTAAGCAGGCATTAGAGGTCGATTCATAGAAATTTTGTCAACATGTTCGTAGCGCACTCTTCTCAAATTTATACGGTTTGCTTTTGTTTGAAACTCCCTATATAAGGTTTCATGGGTTGATCAAAACTTGCATTTTTGTCAGATTTATTCTTAATCTCTTATGAAATTTATGCGTATTATCAATAATGATGTTCTTGAGGTCTTTGTTGCTATGTATCTCTAGTATTTACTAGAGAATAACTTTATTCACCCAATTTTGTTAATAGTGAAGATTTTTGGGTGGACTCCGGTTACGTAGTTTTTTACGTCAGTGTTGGATAGTCTTGAACCTCTCTCACTTCAAAAGCTAGCTCAAGTAGTGAGGTTCTTTCTCACAATTATAAACTGACCACATGCCCTTTTTACAACTAATGTGCAACAATCTCAACAATCTTCCCCTCACACATCGAACCCTGGGTCGAAGTTGTAATAACTCGTAACTTTCCCATGTGACTCTTAGATCCAAACTTATTGGCAAATCCGGACCATGATACCGGTGTTGGATGGTCTTGAGCCCCTCTCACCTCAAAAGCTAACTCAACAGGTGAGGTTTTCTCTCACACTTATAAAACCAATTACCTGCCTCTTCCATAACCAATATGAGATAACCTCAACATGCTGGTTGTTGGAGTTCTAGTGGGACATGCTAGGAGTCCATTGGGATGGTGAGGCATTGACAATGGTTTGCTGGATGTTGTAATAGTGAAATTTGCTAGATGTTGACGTTAGAAGACTACTAGGTGTAGAGTGTCCAATCTTGTTTTGATACTACTTGTAGGCTTTGCCAAAATGTTGTTGTGATAACACGAGAGAATTGTAATAGACAACTCGAGATACACTCGTTATACCAAACAATAGTACCACCAATATAACACTGTAATAGTATTTACATAGCTATTATAAATACTTTCTCTTACCATATTCAAAACACTCAAACCAAATGGGCTAATACAATCACACACTCAGCTATTTTATTTCTCTAATTAGAGGCTTACACATTCGTCTCTTGTGAGGCCAACTCTCTTCTTTGCTCTTCCTGTTATAGACCTTTTGTGGCATTTCTTGCGTTTGCGCTCCTAGGCACAATTTGGAGGGAACGTGCTTATTTATACCATTCCTAAGGTGGTGAAGTTTTCTTCTTTATTAAGTAAATTTATCAACAAATGGCTAATCGATGCTTGAAGACCATCTTGGACTTTTCTTCTCCAGCAACTTACGGCCTTTAGAGGAGATAGAGATGTTGTAAAAAAATGTTAGATAACATGAAATATAATAATTGTTGGAAAACTATTGGAAAATATGAGAAAATTAATATTAATCATATGATGCATGTAAATACTATCCTTAAGGATAATTTCGCCCTTCAGTGTGTAAAACTCGGTGTATAAGGCTCTAGCAACTATCCTTCCAGATTTGGCAGGTGATGGCGAGATTCAGCCTCGCCATATTTGGTGTGGGGAGCAATCGCCGCTGCTTGTCATTGCCTAGGCACTAGTCAGCCTCATTTAGGGCAAATCTGGTGAGGCCAACCTCTGTCCCTCGTTGGGACTCGCACTCACCCTGTCAGCCTCACCGATGTCAGTTGACGAAGACCTTGCCCAAGCAAGGCTAGCCTACACAACCATGTCCAATGGCTGGCCATCGCTTCTTGCCAATCATTGGCAAAAGGAAAAAGAAAGGAAAAAATAAAAGAAATAAAAGAAATAAAAAATATATATTTTAAAAATTATCACGTCAACGTTGGCGACACCACTTACGCTAGCCAGCATCTATGTTAGCAATATTTGGCCAAAGTTAGCCAAAATAGCTAAGCGATACAATTAAAAAATTTATAACTAAATTGATAAAAATGTAATAGATTTAGAATTTTTCTAACATTTTTCTTATCTTGATATTCTATGTCGTTTTAGTTCGAGCAACGGGGTTTCCGACATTATACTTTTTGACTAAAAAGATGAAGGCTATTGTTATAGGCAAGATAACTGTTATATTTTACGACTTTAATTAATATTGATTGGGATAAGCTTCGTGGAAAAAAAGTTAACAACACTTTTGTGCGTAAAGAACAATTTGAGTTATCCTTCATTAAAATTGTTATTAATATCACGAAAAATCACAAATTAGTATATCTATGACAAATTTATTCTAAACTAATTTTTTGATCACCAAAAACCCAAACCGATACATTTGTGACAAATTTACCATTTGTTAGTTTTTGTTAAATTGAATTAACACTACAAAAAATCACAAAACGGTACATTTATGACCAGCAAAAAGTAAATCTCAAACTAGTACACTCGCTAACAGTTACATGTCATCAAACTAGCAATTTAGCGGTAAAATTTAACAGAAACTAATAGAGGGTAAATTTATTATAGGTTTACTAGTTTGAGATTTTCCATGGTATTAACCCTTAAAATTGCCCATCTATTAGGTTTATATGTATGCCCATTATTGGAATAACAACTTAAAGAAACGAATTTGTCGAGGGCCCAAACACGAATCATCTAGATATTGTTCCATGTCAAAGGGGACAAATTGCTAATTTATTTTATGACTAAAAAATAAAAGGTTCTAACAGGCAATCGTCCCTTGAAGCACTTGTTAAATATACTTAGTGAGGAAATATTCGATTTTTAAAAACTATTGATAGTATATATCACAACGACAATTGATGTATTGAAAATCACAACATTTCCTTAATTTCATTATATAAAAAGTTGCCGGGCACTTTTTAACAATGCCCAATATTAAAAACTTGTTGCAATGGGCAATCTGCTTGACTCGGTTGGCCCCTGTTGTTGCCTCACCTGAAACTCCACAGATTCTCATTTCTTATTGTTAGGCCCATGAGCAATCAAGAGGGAGTGAAATTAGTTACCCAAGAGAATGCACACTAATTTTGTAGAACCAACTCGCATAGATATCGTGCTTCTATGTGTCATGTGAATTGGCAATATAAATATCAGAAATTAAATAGTTTAAGCGACGAAATAGTAGATTTCAAATGAATTAACATAGAAGAAAATGTTACTTTTGGGCTATTCAACTGTAAATGCAGAAAAGTAGTTTTGTTTCCTACTGATTATTTTCATGAGGTAAATCCAAAAGGGCTTGTAGGGGAAAGCTAATCCCCTTGCGGACATCCCAAGTTGTGATCTGATTTGGACTGTTGGTTCTATTACAGCAGTGCTTGTAGTGAGATCATTCCCATTCGCATGGATAGTATCAGGCTTGCAACTTCTCCCAAATAGATAAACGTATGTTTGGAAAAGGCTCATGAAACTTTGAGCGGATAGTGTCTGCTCTTTTCTAGGTTCACTTATGCTGGAATGACGCATCATGCTATTTTAAGATTAGGAAAATTCCAAATAAGAACCAGATGTGGACTTATTTTCTCAAATAAGGATCCGAAGTTGACTTTATATCAAATAAGGACCTAAAGTAGCTAAGTTAATCTCAAATAAATACCTCAATTCGACTGCCGGCCAAACGTTTGCCAATGGATAGTTTCTGGCAATTAAAAGAGGGGCAATATAGTCCAAAACTTGTAATTGTCTGAGAAGAAAAAAAGGAAATCCCCAAATTGAATTAAGTTTTCCTTGTTTACATTTTCCTCTTCCACTCTCTCGTCACTCCTCGACTAAATCACTGCTCGATCCTATCTGCTCCTTGCTCGATCCTCGTCGCTCCTCGTCTGCCCCTCGTGAGCATCAATCTATCGTTTGCTGTCGTCTCTTTCCATGGTTTCGTTGTTTACAAGCTTGGGCAACCACGGTAGCGAGGGGTTGTCTCTCTAGGAGGCGCTTCCGTCAGTTGAAATAGTCGGCGGTCAAGTAACGGTGACCGCATTTTAGTCACATTCTGCTCATCCATCTCTATTGCGGATGCCTTCTTTAATAAGATGGTGTGCTTTTTTATTGCTTAAATTTAGAATTTTGGAAAATCTTTCGATGCTTGAGAGAGTGGTGGGAGGGAATTCTATTTCGTATTTCTGGTAAATTTGACTTCTGTTTGCAATACACAGATTGCTAGTTCATTGGAGCTTGAGAAGGCTGAATATTTTCTTGAAGTGTTATGAATGCTGTTGCCAAAAGTGACGATATTGCTTGGAGAACGAGGTTTGCAGTTGATTTGTGATAGTCCAGATGAAATCAAAACTCTGGCTGTGGTGATCAGCTGAGAATTTAACAAGTATTGGATGATCTCTTATAATGATTTATTTTGTTCGTTCGAATGTAAGGACCTCAACGTGAAACTGGTTGAAAGCGAACAAATTTTTTTGAGAAATGCAAGAGTAACAACACCAATAACACAAACTCTTTTTGTTTTACTGTTAGTTGATATGGATGGATCTATTTGGAGGCATCTTAAAGTTTAAATATGTATAGTAATTACGTTGAGAAAATTTCTTGTATTGGGATGTTTCTCTTTGCCATCATACATTGTGGATCAATTCAAGTTTATCTAATGTTGTTTAGTTTGCTATGGAATGTTCCAGCACTTGATTGTAGTATAGTGGTACTGACAACAAGTTTATATGAGCTCATCAGTCCAACAACAAAAGTGAAAATATAGAATAGCAACATCAAGAAAAATGACCTGCACAGAGCAGTGAGGACAAAAGTCCAACAACACACCAAGTTAAAATGCCCTGTAGCATAGGCCAAAGAAAAAATATAGAACATCAATGGCCTCTGGCAAAGCTTGTGGACAGTTTAAAACAAATTTCTTGAGCTCTGTACACAACAAAATATAAAACAACTGACATAAATTAAACCCAAGACAACTTTGTAGTGTCAAAAATCATCATCATTAACTCATCATTAAACACTTGAATTAATTGAACTTCAATATTTCCTTTACAGCAAGAGATAACAACATATGAGTTTACAATTTTAATATGTGCGCACAACATGCACGACACTACAAGAAAGAGAAGACAACAAATGATTTTACAAAACAAACTCCCACTAATCATATGCGGTGATCACAAGCCATCCTACTACAATCAATCTAAAGCACCGAATAAAAGCCGGAAGACTTCACTACTCGGTTGATGAATTGATGGGATAACGTGCTGTCAAATATCTACTCAAGACATGAGAGGATGTTGTGCTGTCGAATCCACTGGTTGGTTTGTCGAGGAAGAGGAGCTTTAGGAAGATGACAATTTCTTGGCAAATGCTAAGTCTTCTCTCTCGACCACCACTTAGTCGTTTGGTCCCCCAGCCTCCAATTCTCGTGTCCATGGCATTTTGCGGACAAATTTCTCTTATTGCTGTTTCTGCTCTTTTCTCTTCTTGTTGGGAATACTGATTCCCTAAAATGGATTTGACACTAAATTGAACCCCTAAAACGAATGCAAAAGACGAGCCCAAGAATAACATATATCACAAATCCTAAGGCACATCACATAAACGAACGTACCTTTGTTTCCATAGACTAAACCCCGGTGTTGCGAATCAAAGAGGAATAAATCCATCACTTCTCAAATACTGGCATGGAGTATGGCAATTGTAGCTGAGCAGTGTAGTAAAGAACTTCTATCACGGTTAGCATTGTTATCATTACGTGGTCTTACATCACATAAGCTTGAATTAGTAAGAATAGAGAACCCTGATGAGTGATGGAAAGATAATTCCTAATCATTCACTATGATCAACCTCATGAACTCTGTTTTGATTGTCTCGAGCAACGCTTGTTGTATCCAATTCCGTTTTCATCATCACAGAAGTTGCTTCAATTTTCATGCCAATGCTGATTTCTGTGGAATGCATGGCCAGGTAAGTGGAAAGAAATAGATCGGGAGAAGTACACTATCAGTACCATAACTTGTGTACGGCGCTCACTTTAGTGCCAAAAGTTTCCGTCAGATCACTTAAGTGCCAAATCGAAGGAAAAACGATCATTTTGGTGCCACTGGCAACAGATTCCGGCCAAAATGATTACGTGACTTTTATATTTTAAAAATAAATAAATAGATAAGCCTTTTAAACAACATCGTTTTTCGTCTTCCTTAAGAAAACGACGTCGTTTTGCCATCATATGTGGATGGCCTCACAAAAATGACGCCACACAACTCATTTTGGGATTTTTTTTTTTTAAATTTGGGGATTGAAATTAGGGTTTTTTTGTCCGCTGTTGCTTGGCCACCGTCGCTTGGCCGCTGTCCCTCGGCCACCGTCGCTTGGCCGCCGTCCCTTAGCCACCATTGCTTGGCCGCCGTCCCTCGACCTCCATCGTAATTGCTTGCCACAGCAAGACAAAAGGAAAAAAAAAACGAACAGAAAATCCCAAGGGAGGGGGAGATGTTGACAGTGAGGGCGTAGGAGGGGATGGCAGGGCCACGGCCGCCACTGTCATTGCAGCTAGCTTTGCCGACAACCTCCATGGCATTCCAGATCTTTGTGGCTACTATTGGCTGGATCGCTCGTGCTTTTGGAGATTCTTCGAGCTCGTGCTTCCTTTGTGCCCGGCGATATTCCTTGGGAAAAGGCGGTGGTGGGGCTAAGATTTGGGGATTTGAAAGGTCGACAAGATGATTGAAAATGGGAGAAAACTACTGGGGGAGGGCGAAGGCGAGTGCGTGGTTTCTTTTTTGGAAAACTATTGGTGATGTGCTGGTGTTGCTGGTGTTGTTCTTCGGGGAAGAAGATGACGCATTCTCTCTCTTAATTTGGGGATTTAGGGTTTTAAATTTGGGGGAAAGACACAAAACGACGTCGTTTTGTTGTTTAAATACTAACTATACTCTTTGGCTAGCCATATCAGCTTAAAAAATTAATAAAAAAGTGTCATGTCAGATTTCTTATCAACTAGATCGGAGTTGGCACCAAAATGAACGTTTTTCAAACTTTTTGGTACTTAAGTGATCCAATAAAAACTTTTGGCATCAAAGTAAGTGCCGTACACAAGTTATGGCATTGATAATATACTTCTCCCGAAATAGATCTATGAAAGACTGTGAATTGTGATGACATGCAATGAAGGAATAGTTTTAGAAGTCAATGACATTGGACACTACTTAATGACCACGTTGGTGTTTCAAGGACATGCTGTCTTTCTCGTTATTGAGAAGTAAAATATCATGCAAACTCATGCCAATGGAAACATGTGGTACACAAATTAAGTCTATTAATTTACCAGAAATACGAGGCAATCAACCCTCTAGAGCACTTTAGAGTTAACAGAGACGAAATTTTGGAAAGAAAGCCGTATCAAGGAACCATCTCAGGATAGAACAGTGCATTCATTATCCACAAAACATGCTCAAAACAGATAGAAGCATATAAAAAGAATTACCTATATTAGTTGTGCACAAGAGTTAGTCCTCTAGCAGTTTGCTTTAGACTTGGATGAATGTGAATCTCCACCTCACCCTCTGGGGATGCAGCATTTCTCACCATATTTAACAAGAAATCAACCAATACTTGTTGAATTTTCAAGTTGTCACCATAGACAACCAGAGTTTGATTTCATCTAAACTATCACGAATCAATTGCAAACCTCGTTCTCTCAGCAATATCATTAATTGGCTAATGAGAGCATTCATAACACTTCCAAAAATAGAATTCGACATTCTCAAGCTCCAATGAACTAACAATCTGTGTACTGCAGAGAAAATATTGGCTGAGTTTTACCCTCCATGTAGGCGGTGGGTAAGACCACTCAGTGATCGACACGTGGCGCCACGTAGGCGAGGGCGTCAGGCGTTCAAAATTTTCGCGCGCCGCTCCTTGGCCCACCACTCTGACGCTCTCTCTCCTCTGCTCTCCTCTGCGACATGTCCACTTGTCCTCTCTCTCTTCTCTCTCTTTCCCCGTTCTCCCCATTCTCCGTTCTGTTTT
This sequence comes from Eucalyptus viminalis, assembly GCA_014182385.1. Taxonomy (NCBI): domain Eukaryota; kingdom Viridiplantae; phylum Streptophyta; class Magnoliopsida; order Myrtales; family Myrtaceae; genus Eucalyptus; species Eucalyptus viminalis. The sequence continues at coordinate 16,336,743 of CM024530.1, read as the reverse complement.
GCAAGAGAACAAAATCGCAGGGCTTCTCTCCGAATGCTCTTCCCCTCCTTTGCGCTCTCTCCTCCGCTGGTTGAATGAGAATAAGAGCAAACCTAGTATTAGACTGACGTTTCTTGATATGTTTGCACGCTGGTTTTAATCTGGGTGCTGATTTTCGAGCCGTTTTAAATATGCCAACACTCATGTGAAAGTGCTCATTACGTGTTTGCTAAAATGCTTTGGGCCTGCACAGGCGCACACGTCGTTGATTTACATCTATTCTTAAGTGCAGATGGATAGGATTTGCATGGTCGTATACCCTTGTTACTTGTCGAGTGCCATTTTCCCATAGGTCCAAATTGTAATGACCAAAGATTTACCGTTAATTTCCTTGTATTGTAAGTTATAAATTAGTGAGACTATCCGCTAACATTTCCAATCATCCATCTTTGACCAATTATTTCATTGGATTTTCTAAGGCCATCTTAAAATATCTTTATCAGTTAAATTCTTACAAAAGTCTTGTTTTATCCAAATATGAATCGTTAAGTCTTCACTAAAAATTTTATAATTAAATGAAAAAAATTAGAAATAGTAATTTTTAGGGTTGTACCACCCATTTATGTTTTTTTCTACTTTGGGTTTAAAAATTTTGTGCAATTACCAAACGAATTTTTTTGCTCAGAAACTCATTAAATAAATAGAAAGAGAAAAAGCTATTTTTGAATAGAAATTATTTCCATGAATAAAAATGGTACTATACATGCCCTTATCAACCTGCATACTAGATTGCGAAGGCTTGTGGAAATGAATCTCTGAGCTCGAATTGGATTTCCAATCACCACATCCTCTTCGGCCTTTGTTATGTTATGATTTTGAACCCGCTTGCGGTCTACTTTCAAGTTATCAATAAAATCAAGGCATTTTTTGCGACAAAAAGCCGAAAAAAAAAAAAAGAAAAAGAAAAGAATAGATGATCTTTATTCTCGTTCGCAAGGCCACATATAATGCAGTAAGCTAAAGACACAGAACACCACTTAACAGTCCCATGTCAACTGGCAAGCCTCTGGAGAACATGCAACCATGAGATAGAACAATGCTTGAGAATAGATGGATTGAACCAAATACATTGTGCCAATCAAAATACTGACGCTTCACTCCAATAGTCTTCCATGCGTTATAGGTAGTGAAAGAACCAGATGAACAAGGAATCCAAATCAACGAATCATCAACTGCCGCACTGGGGAAAAACTCTCTTTGGGTGACGGGTTCCACTTAATGACCATGCACGCACGTCATCAAATCAACCCATTCTTATCTTCCGTCAATTAGCCCAAAATCCCAAAATTCCTTTTTAAAACAATAAACCTTACAATTCCTTGTTTTTTTTTTTTTTTTTTTGGTTCAAAGCCTTTCGAAATAAATTCATACAAGGTCATGTATTTGTAATTAACCCGCCAAACTTTGCACGCATCTAGTATAAAACCTCATCGTTTTAATGAGCACATAAAACTTAGTGTCCAAACCCAACACATCATTTATTTTCTATTTTCTTTTCCAACCCCTCTCTTTTTGGAACTAAATTTAGTAAACCCTTTTTTTATTTGTTCAAAACTTTTAGAAATAAATTCATAAATGCTCACGTACTCAAAATTAATCCATCAAACTTTACACGTACCTAATTTAAAACTTCATTGTTTTGTAGAGCAAATAAGTTTTTGTGTCCGGACCCGACACCTAATTGTTTTTCTAATTAAAAGCTTAAAATGCCATATTTTGCCGTAAAACTCGGAACCAATATAAAGCAAACAATCTTGTCCTATCACGCATAAGATCTAAGCATGCCAAAAGTCAACCAAAGCACCAAATATACATTATCCAACAAGTACGATACCAAGAATAATTACAAAACCACAATCGGCCCTAACCAGCAGAAACTGGGCAACTCGCGCTCCTTCAAATTTAATTCCAGAAACATAATCAAACAAACTCAAAAAATTCTCAAAATTGAATATGTTCTAAAACACACTTAAAAGAAAAAAATTTCATGAGACACCTTGACCCAAATCTTTCTAGAATGAGAGCAGTAATTCGCTCAAGTCATCACCAAAACTGTACCCATGTCCAGAAATTCTGTTTTCCAAAATCAGTTTAGTTCGAGATCTAAAACATGTTCATTTGATTTGAAATTTAACTATGTTAAACTAAAAGATGTGATGAACAACTTTTGTGAAGTAACTCTTTTAAAAATCGAACCCTAAAAGTTAATAAAAATCTTTTGAACACCAAAAGGTCATTGTTTTCAGCATAATTCGAGATTCTATTTTAATTGTAACAAAGCTGAAATCTCATTCTTTTAAATCCATAAAATCTTGAGTAAAATATATGTCATAGTTGAAGATGTTTAGAATATTTTTTTAAGAATGAAGCAACCTCAAAATCGTAACACATTTTTCCCCCACAAAAATGACAAACGACGAGAGTCCAATAACCAAATCTGAGGGAAATCCACTAAATTAGACTAAACCACCCTCAATCAAGGCAGCAAATGGTCCTACAAGGCTCACGGCCTAGAGGGAATCCGGTTCTGCTCGGTTCTGTGGGCTGCTTGACTGGGGCTATTTGCTTGTTGTAGGGGCTGGCGGGCTCGGCTGAGGGTGGTGCGGCTAGACGTGGCTGGATTAAGCCAGCCATTGGGTGGTGTTTGCAGGTGGTGGTGAAGAGTTGCGGTGGATGCTGGTGGCTTGGGATGGGTTCGCTGGTGATGGGATGAAGGTTGGCATGAGGTGGGATTAGGTGGACGGTGGTGGATAGAGGCATGAAATGGGGTGGCGATCAGTGGAGTTGGCGTCGTGGGAGTATTACGGTGGAAATGGTGAGCTGTGGAGTCGGTGGTGGGATGCTGCAGGGGGTGGGTGGGGGTGGATAGGGACGTGAGGGCTGGTGTGGAATGATAGACGAACAAAAGAAGAGAAGAAAGTAAGAAGAAGAAGAAGGAGTGGGCGGCTGAAAGAGAGGGGGGTGTGCGTGATATAGAGAGAGAGTGGGGAGGGAGGGAGGGAGAGAGAGGAAAGAAAGTCCATGAACTAACCAATAGAAAGCCTTAATAAAATATCTATGTAATCATCAAATTGGCACCAAACTCTTCATGCCTTAATGTCAATTGCCCAACCACTAAGAAAATAGCTCTAATTTCCCTAATTAAGCTATTTTTGGACAGCCAAATAGCACCATTAACCTCCCATCCGAATTTCCATTTTTCTTTTCTTTTTACCGAAAACCGAATTTTCCGCAAAATTCCGGACTCAACGAAAATTCTCCGAAAGATGAGACGACATCCTATAAATAAATCGTGACATGCTCGAACGTCTGATTCCCGAAACCGAATTCAATTTCGTGGTTAAAATCGACCGAACGCGGTTTTAGTACAACCTAACTTATCGGGTAGCTTTTAAGGATTTTATCGCATTTGATCCGTAGTCGATAATTTTCGATCCACGTTTATGCATCTCCAACTCGTAGTCGACTCTTGGTTGTCGTAAAAATTGCAAGGTTTCAATTACGGGTACCGAGTATAAAATCGATAAAAATCAGGTTAATGCCGTTCAATGCGAATTTCGCAATCACGCGGAATCACCCGCAATTCAATTACGTAATTCCGTCAAATCAACCTATATCCAATCACAATTCGATTATAACGGTGTCGTATTTACCCTTGCCGATTATTACGGTTGAGCGATTGATTTCAAATCGAATTCTCGAGTCTACCCCATTTATATTTCTTAAGGGCTTCACCTAATAGGTTAGTTAACTCGTGAATGGCTAACTCAGAAAAATATGATCATAGGTGTGTCAACAAAATGCTCATTTCATATTAGTGGGATGGGTTGAAATTCAGGATGTCACAACCATAGTAGTTGTGTTGCGACATCACACAATTGAGCTTTTCTCTTTTATGTAGGTATTTTTCGATGTCACGAAAACACAATTTCACATGATAACTTTCGCTCAGCAAAGCCTGACTCATTCCGCTTGCTATAGCCACACCGGTATCGACCATGGTTGTTTAGGGTGCGTTTAGTAACGTTTCTGTTTAAAAATTGTTTCTGGGAACAGAAATAAAAAAAAGTGTTTCTGTTCCAGGGAATAATTTTTGAACAAAAAAACGCGTTTGGTAAATCCGTTTTAGAAATATAAAAAGAATAGAAACACGTTTGGTAAGTTTGTATAATTTTTTTATTTCTTTTAATTTTTTAATATTTTTATTTTTATTTTTATTTTCTATTTTCTTTCTTATTTTTCTTATTTATTTTTTTTTTTTTTTTTTTTCTTTTTCCTTTTTCCTTTTTTTCTTCTTTTGGCTGGTCGCCAGGCCGGCTCGGCCATGGCCGGCGGCCGGCCGACGAGGGCCGGCGGCCTCGCCCAGCCCACCTGGCGAGGCTCGCCGGCCCCCAGCCGAGGCTCGCGGCCGCCGGGCGAGCTCGGCCTCACCGGATCCGGGCGAGATCGAGCTCGCCCGGCCTAGGCGCGAGGTCGGCCTCGCCACGCCGTGCCGACGGTGACCCGTGAGCCACACCGTCATCTCCCTCCACCGCATCGGCGACCGCGCGCTCGACGCTCCTCACCGCCACCGCATCGGCGACCGCCCCTCCGCCTCACGCCCGATCGACGCATCTGCAGGTCTCGATCCTTCGTTCGCCATCGCCGCATCAGATCTCACCGCGCCGTGACCCACGACTTCGAGATCCGCTCGATCGTCGACCCCGTGCCGGCCCACGACTCGACCGGCCGTCCTCGCCGCTTTGCTCGTAGACGTCCGCCGCTCGAGACCCCACGGCCAAGCCCCGCACAGCAGCCGCCGTCGCCGCCCAGCGACCCGCGACCCAGCTACGTCACCCGCTCACAGGTGGAGACGCTTGCAGCGGCTGTTGGTGCCGGTGAGGTCGACGGTGGAGAAGCCGGATGGTCTCAAGACAGAGGCGGCTGTCGGCCCCGGAGAGTGGGAGGCGCCGGAGAAGACGACGGTGGAGACGCTTGCAGGAGGAGAGGGTCGCAGGAGAACACCATTTTGTTTCTTTTTTGTTCCTCAAACATGTTTCAGAAATAAGAAACAAGAATTTTTTGTTTCTTATTTCTGTTCCCTTTTGTTTTTGGGAACAAAGAACAAAAAGGAACAGAAACGCACCCAAACGCGTTTGTTGCTCCTTTTGTTCCCAGTGAACAAAAATAGAAATTTATGTTCCGGGAACATAAATAGGTGCTAGCCAAACGCACCCTTAGTTACTATCTTGACAGCAAAGTCAACCGCAAAGGACGCATGTTGTTCAACTCTAATGCCTTTGATTTTCGACTTTCCACTTCTCATTTCGAGAAGCCAATACCACCATCAAAATCATCACTATCAGATGATCAACATAAAATACTGTTGTCTCACCACACACATCCCATGTGCAGCCATGCTACGGATCGATCTTGCCAGACATTGTGCATTGCTAGTTTCAACCATTTCCGCTGTTTGATTTCATGGCAATTGAAGATTTTCGGATTATTTTTCAAACTCCAGTTAATTGGTTACATCTCACAATGTTAACAAAATTAAGATGTTTACTTGATTCTGCATATCTTTCAAGTGTATATAGTTGATTGATTATATTTGATATTATGTTTATTGTGTTGCCTTAGATAAGCATCTCATAAGATTTAAAATAAGCTGATATATATATCAGATCATAGATCATTTTCAAGCTCTCAACGGTCGGTAATCATTCATTTTCGAAATTCCCTTGGCGGTTGGCAGTCGGTCGTGACGTTTCTTGTCAAAGCACTTCTCGACATTTTCATCGGCTGAAATCCTCAACTATGTCAATATTTAAATAGAACATTTGCCTGGAGAACTTGACGTGACGTTGTACGGGCTATTAGGGAAGAACTTTCGTAATGATTCTTTAGAAAACGTCATTCGCGCTCTTATGGTCGGATTCCATCTACAAGTAAACTCTAGCTGGTACGCCAAAGAGGAATGATCAGAATGATTACAGATTGATCCAGCTGGTCGACAAAGCACTAACGGAAATCTGATGCGCTCTTTGTGAAAAATAATGTCCCAACGGCCGTTGGTTTGAGGTACGTTAGCTGGGGATGAAAATTGAAATAGGGACCCAGGAATGACAGATAGGACTCATTAGGTTGTGGGTCTTTTTTCTTGTCTATTTTTTTTTTTTTTTAAGCGCAAGGAGGTATTACCCAGGGGCCGAAAATGAGCAAGCGATTGGCAGTTGACTTTGCCATTCATGCGCGATAATTTGGAGGAAGGATGGGCGCGATTTCCATTACTTAGGGTCCTTGCTATTAAGTAATTCGATGAAACGTTGCAGTGGAAATTAGTAAAAAGCGAGACAAATCACAGAGTTTGCAATTGAGATAACGTTGTAGATGATGGCAAGTAAAAGGGCAGAAGGAGCAATCAGTGCAAATAACCTCTAGACATTATTATAAGGGCCTATTTTGTATCATTTATGTTTCAGGGAACAATTTCTTTTTAGAAATAATCATTTTCTATTTTTATTCCCTAGAAAAATTTATAAGTAAAAGAACGTGTTTAGTAACTACACAAAAATTTTATTTTTAGAATAGAAAAAGAAAAGGAATGCGTTTAGCATAGTTCACAAATTGTTTTGTAATGTAAAATTTCTTTTAATTTTTTAAGATTTTTTTTTTTTTTTTTTCTTTTCTTCTTCTTCCTTGCCACCAGTGAACAGCGGCAGCCAACAGTGGGCAAGAGTTGGGGGCTAACGGCGGTAGCGGGGGACGGTGAGCGTCGAGAAAGAAGAAGAAAAGGAAAAAATGATTTATTTTTAGAAATTATTCTCGAGAACAAAAAGTTATTTTTCTACTTCTTATTTTTATTCCAAATCTAGAAAAATTAATTAATGTTACCAAACAGATTTCTGTTCTTTTTCTAGGAACAAAAGAAAAGAACGTTACCATGGGCGCCCTAAGAGTCTCATATATGCTATGAAATGTTTTATTTAAGACATAACTACGTAGTCCACTCTTAACCTAGTCCACTCTTAGATTTAGATGCCCCGATACAAGCTTATTAGAAATTTTACTCGTGATATGGCTCGAACTTATAATCTCTTGGAAGACAGTGTGGCCCTTTTATCACTACAACCGAGCATCTGGCCAAACCAATAGATAACACAAAGAGCCATAAGTCAACGGGGACATTCTTCAACTAATTCTTGTTTTGGATAAAACCCTAGACAAAGGACATTCTCCTCTCGCCTTACTCTCACACTTTTCAATTAATTGTTGTTTTGAATCATTCAAATTATTCTTCGGTTGTGAACAGCACGTTGAGCACCGATGTCAACGAGCTGTAGGACGCATTACACACGTTCCTTGATCAAAATTGGCACATATTCTTGGAAACCCTAATTTCTATATGTTTAAATGACTTTGTCTCGGCAAGTACTTCTATGGTCACTAGATGTAATTTAATCGAACATACACATGGGTTACAACCTATATCTATGCCGATATGGATCATGAAGGCATATCTGAAGACGCCCTTTCTACCTTTCCCTCTGTCGCTCAGTAGCCCCAAGTCCTACACAAACACCGATAGAGAGAGAGCATACGTAATGTCGAACCAACGGCCAGCACGACCTCGCGAGCAAGTTAAAAAGAGCATCGAGAAACTTAATGAGGCCATTAGGTGGCAAGAAGACCGTATCACGAACCTCGTCGGTAGGACCCTCCAATTCACGAATTTCTACTTCGTCTTCCAAGGTGTGATTTTTTCTTCTAACATGTTATCCTCGTCATCCAAGACAAAGATCAATTGTAAATTGAAATGGATTCCATTCGCCCTCTCTTTACTGGTTTCCGTATTCAACTTGTTCGCTATTGTTAAAAACATATGGACGTTGCTGAGTTGCTACGAAGAGTTGGACTCCGACACGGTGGAGCTGGACAACGAGAGGGCGGTCCTACTTAGGTTTGATTACCCCGTTTCGCTAGAACCAGCCCACGGACGGCAGGCGCAGCCTGGGAAAAGTAGAACCTTTCGACGATGCTGCATCACATATTTGCCGGCACTACTGCTGCTTTTGGTGTTTACATTGGTAATGTTATGTAGTTGCCGCCAAATCGAGTGTCATCATAATGCCATCTCAAAAGTATGATGTGTTTTTTACAAATTGTAACACCAGATCACATGTCAATATGTCTGGCATGTAGACTTGTCTGTCGATCATATCCATCTCACATCAGAGTCAAAATAAAAAGATGTCGTCACATAATATTAATGTAGTGTAGTCCCTGATGTTGTGCTCATTCATAAATTGAGTACTCATGTTTCTTTTTTGGTTAATTCAATGCTTATTGTGTTCTGAAATGTTCAATTGAGTCTCTCGATTTTTAGATTCGACCTGTAAATTTTAGAAATATATATGTCTGGCCTAAAATTGAAAGATATTCCCACTTAAAAAAAAAAAAAAAAAAAAAAAACTGTAGAGCTTACTTCAAACTTTTTGCCTAGGACATCACTGACAAATTTGTAAGCATGCTTGGCTTTTGAAAGGAACTGTTCTAAACAGAAAATTTTCACCCATACTCGAACGAAATCGACGTAGGGACCCTAGCGTTATCAGCTTTTGGCTATCTAAAAGGTTGCTAACCGCAACGGTTTTACCTTCTTTAGACCAGGCACTATGCAAATGCATTTCGTTTCCTAGCTTGGACTATTATTTCTTAGGAAATATCAACACTTTTTTGGAGTTTTCGTATCGTGTCCGATACTCTAACATGATCGCTCGTGATCAACATGTATTAAAAAAATCCCACAAGTGATCAATTCTCCCAACATGTGAGTCTAGAACTCAAGCAAGTGATTTTGACACGCACCGGGTCAAATTTAAAAAAAAAAATTTAATAAATGAAGGTCATAATATAAATATGTAAAAAATTATAAGATAATAAAAATAAGGGAAAATACCACAAAAACCCCAAACTTTTTTTGTGACTTGAAAAACCCTCAAACTTTGTCAACCGTGACACACTTACTCCAAACTTTTTTTCCGCGACACAAAAATCCTAAATTTGTATCAGTGTGACACATCTTCTTTTGCTAGATCTAGCAAGGGCACTTCTCACCCGACGCTAGCAAGAGCGGCCCTAGCCAGCCCAAGTGAGGGCAGCCCTCATCTGAGTCCTGTGAAGGGCACCCCTCGCCTGAGTCCAGCTACCCTCTGCCGGCCATGGCGGAGGGAAGAGAGAAGAAGAAGAAAAACAAAAAAAAAAAAACAAAAAATAGAAATAATAAGACAAAAATACCTTTGGTGGAGTAAATGTGTCATGATTAGCAAATTTTGGGGTTTTCATGTCAAAAAAAAAAATTGGGATAAATTTATTATTTTGGGCAAAGTTTTGAGTCTTTGGTGACTTTTTTCCTAAAAATAATAAATATAGAAAGAAGAAAAACCTAGTCTACTCTTCTCTTCAGACTCACACTTCCATGACTCATGAGTTTTAGTGTATATTTATTCTAGACTTTTTTTATTATTCAGATTAATTTAATTAAAATAATCATAAAAATGATAATTTATCAATATGTTGAAATTCTCTACTTTTTAGAAATGACATATTTGAATGTCCTATCGTGTCGTGTGTTGCCTATCGTGTCGATACTTAGGTTATTTTTGCTAAAATACACTTAAAATCTCACATACTATTACTTGTAATAGAATCTATTGACACCTAAATTTTTGTTAATACATCAAACATACACTTTTAAGTAAATAAATCAAGATAAAAAAGGAGAGAAAAGTAAGTAATAATGCTTTAGACCTTCCCTCATTTTTTGCCCTTATTCTAGTATCGGCTTGAGCCTAGTTGGATTTATTTGAAAAAGCATTTCGTTTAAAGCCCAAAACAGGCCCAGTTGAGCCCACTTTAAAGTTTCTTGCTTGTTTGGATATGTATACCGGCCTAGAGGCTCCTTCGCTGGCGCCGGTTTTCACTACGGCTGTCAAATGAATAAATCGAGTTGAAAATAATTTAAATTATATTAACTCATTTAATTTATTTTTACATATTTTCATATAATATAAAGTTAATGATTCATACTCAACCCGATCCATATAACCTAGAAAAAGTCCATACCCATTTATGTAACCAATTAGGCTCTTCACTTATATAAAAACTTAATGTTGAATTTAAAAAGCAAATTAAATAATAAAATATTAGCAAATTAAAAAAAAAAGGTAAAAAACCCATAAATTAAAATACTTATAAACAACTTAGGGCTGGAAAAATGGATTCTATACCTATTATGTGACTTAGATTTAATGAGCCCAAAGCAACTCGGGGCCTGTTTGGCAACTTCGCCCAACAGTGCCAAATTTCGATTTTTTGTTCCCGAATCGGTTTGGGACGAGAATCGCGTTTGGTAAATTTTTTTGTTCAGGGAACAATTTTGGACAAGATTTGAGAATCAAAAAAAATTTGATTCTCGTCCGAGAATCGAAAAAGAATCAAAACAATAAAACCTTGTTTTTCTCTTTCAACATCTCGGTTGCCATTCGCCATCGCCCGCCGCCGTCCGCGCCGTCCACCGCCGCCGCCGCCGCCCGCCGCCGCCGCCGGTCGCCGGTCCGCCCGGCCGCCGGTCCGGCGAGATCGCCGGAGGCTCGCCGGCCGGGCGAGGTCGGCGAGCTCGCCGAGGCAAGCCCCCCACCGGCGAGGCTCGGCCTCGCCGTCTGGCGAGGCCCGCCCACCGGCGAGGCTCGGCCTCGCCGGATCCGGCGAGGCCCGGCCCTCGCCGGTGGCGGCCGCCTCGCCCAGACTGCCGCGAGGCCGCCCGGCCACCGACGGGCCGGGCAAGCCTCGCCCGGTGGCGGGCGAGCTCGCCGCAGCCGGGTGAGGCTCGGCCTCGCCAGATCGGGCGAGGTCGAGCCTCGCCTGGGCCGGGCGAGCCTCGCCAGCCTGCCGGTGAGGCTCGCCCGGCCGCCGGTGGCTGCCGGCCTCGCCGAGGCCGGGCGAGGCGCCCGCCACCGGCGAGGCCGAGCCTCGCGGGCCGGGCGAGCTCGCCTGGGCCTGCCCGAGGCTCGGCCGACGAGCCGACTCGCGAGGGGGCGCGGCGCTCCGTGAGCGCGCCGGCCCTCGTCCGGCGGTCCGGCGACCGGCCAAATGAAGAAGAAGAAGAATAGGAAAAAGGGGAAAAAAAAAGAAAAAATAAAAAGAAAAAAAAATAAAAAAAAGGAAAAAAAGTAAAAAGTAAAGAAATTATTTAAAATTTATTTAAAAATCAAAATAAATTATTTAAAATTTATTTAAAAATCAAAAGAAATTAATTTGGAACATAATCAATTAATACGATACCAAACGCAATTCTATTCCGTAATCAAAATTTTGAACGTTACCAAACACGTGTTTTTTACTCGTAATCGGTTCTAACGTAATCAAAAAGAATCGCTTCGATCGAGAATCGATTTAATGCAATCGTTACCAAACGCGCCCTCAGGCTTGAGAAAAGATGAAAGAAATCGACAAATTTCAAAACTTTATTTTGTAATTATCTCCTCTCTTTTTTTAAACTATTTAAACTCTGGGGCAATCACTTTAAAGGTTTCTTTTTTGGTTTTGTCAATTTAATAACTTTGAAATTGATAGCTTCATATATAAATAAAAATAATATTTAGATAATTTACAATCAAGCTAAAAATATATGGAGATTTGATTAACTGCTTCTCAAGTATCTTTCAACGTAGGGATATCTAATACCGCTGTTTCGACCCCCAAAAAAAAAAAAAAAAGTAGGGATATCTCATATTTTACCAATAAAATAATGTAAAAATTAAAATTAAAAATGAAAAAGAAATTGAAAATTAAGAATCTAATTTTTGAAAAATGAAATTAAAATTAGGAAAACTTCATCATCTTCCCCATTCAGAACATAAACCCACAGTCTCTCCCTTTAAAAAGGATAATACACTTTGTCTCTCTACTGCAACAGATAAATGGTGGCGACTACCAGAGGAAAGACCTTGCCCAGGCCCAGTGGGCCGGTGCTCCGCTCCCTCTCCCCATCTGGCGGCTTCACGCAGCGCCGTCGTCCGCTGCCTCCTCCTTTGCCTCCTCCTCCTCCTTCACCTTTGCACCCCGTGCCTCCGCCGCCATCGTCACCTCCTCTTCCACAGATTTGTCTCCCCGACACGCGTCAACCTCCATTCCCCTGCGCAGCACTCTCCTTCCATCCGCTTCTCCCTCCACCGCCTGATTTCGCTGTGTTGGTCGATCTCCATCTGTCGGCTACGCGCGGTTGTCAAGCAGTGTCTTTTTTTTAAGTGAGTCAGACCGAACAAAATGAAGACAAAAATTAGCTACATGGTTGGAGCTGGTAAACCAAATGGGTCGATTTTGGGTCATGTGTAAATCATATAGGCTTAGGCTCACATATCTTAAAATCATTTCTACCCGTTTATAAAATTTTAAGTGACCCATTTATAATCCGGCCCATTAAAAGTTATTTGAAAATTGGATTTCTAACCCATATTGACAGCTCTAATTTTCACTGAAGAGACTTTCAGGACTCCCCCTTGCTAGTTGAGCAACCGATCATGACCGTTAATTCTGTGGAGGCGCAGGGGCGGAAGGGAGGAGGGTCACGGAGTTCTCTCTCATTGATTCTCTCTCAAGATCGATAAAAAAAAAAAACTCTTTATTACGCTTGGGGCTGGAGGAGAAAAACTTGTTCATCAACACATGGTGTCTCCTCTGCTTTACTGTCTTTCTGACCGTGAAGCTCGTAGAACTGCATTGTCGATCGAGGCTCTCTATTGCTGGCGTTCTTCTTTGCCGGTGATACGTCTTCATGTCAGTTCGATCAACATTCGTGACTGAGATTTATCCTTGACAAGGTGAGTCCGAAGTAAAACCTCAATTAAAATTATTAAGAACAAAATCAAGGATCGAGATCCATAGTGGTATTTACTTAAAAAAATAATGGAAGTTGCTTTGGTATCCTAAGAGTGTGTTGCTGCTGTCTGTTATGATCTGAGACTTATCATTGCTTTAATATTGTATATAAGCTCTTCGGTCATGTCGCCTTCTAACTGTTTGATGATTTGCTTCAATGACCTCAATGATTGATTCGCTCTCGCCTTTGATTGATTAGAGAATTATCAGTTTAACTTGAATCTCGTGACTTACGATACAGACCTTGCAAAGCGATTATAACTCATTTCTATGCCTAGTATGTGTCAAATCAATTTAAGTTCGGCCTATCTTTACCAGATTCATCCTGATGCATATAGGGTAAGCGTCGAATAATTGCAAGTTTTGGATTTCCTTCAGAAACAATTATATCTGATGCATCATTGCTGAGAATTCGTTAGGAATCTGTGAACCGTATCTGTTTAATCTCCTCTGTGCTTTGTGACTCTCGGATGGTCACTGCTGAGAGATGGAAGCTTGGAGTCACAAGCGTTGATGCTCTCGGTCGGTCGAAGTAGAGCAACGGTGACTAAAGATTGAAAAGTAAAAGCGATGAAGACAGTTGGCTTGGGACTGATTAATGATGAGAAATAACACCTGTAGTTATAGGTTTAGTTTAGCTTATCTTTGGGGATTATTAATGGAGATGCTGAGAGGTTCAAAGCTTAGAGACTCGTCCATCTGAGGAAGACGACAGGAACGAAGAAGTTAGGAAAAAAATTTGTATATAGAATAGAAAACAAAAATGTGTAGAAGAAGAAAATATTAAAATAGGTTTTAGTTAGCTTTAGTAAATTTGGGCTTGTTCTGGCTTCAGAAATAATAGCCTTGGCGTAGCTTTAGATGAGTTCGGGCTTAATTTTGGTTAGAAGTGGACTGGGCTTGAACAAATGAGCCCATTTCGGCTCGATGTTGTCTTATGCCCAGACAATGACACCCGGACATGGTTT
>CM024530.1:16264965-16322715 GCA_014182385.1 Eucalyptus viminalis | reverse complement strand
ACGAAAAATATGCACAACAGAAAAAAAAAAACACAAAACAAAAAACAAAACAAAACAAATGCAAAATTTTAAAGTTGTAAACTAAAAATTGAAAACCTAACTTAGAACTGGGCCCCGGGGGCGGGCCCAAATTTTGGTTCGGTTTGGGTCTCATCTGATTCGGTTCTAAAGTTTTTCCTACCATTTTAGTTTTAGTTCGGTTTTCAAAAAAACCAAGCCCGAACCAAACCGTTAACACCCCTACTAGCGAGGGTGCAGAGGCCCTTGCCCAAACCTCGCTAGTCAACAAATGGGGGAAAAAAGAAGAAAAAGAAAAGAAAGATTAGAAAGATAAATACCGTCACATAGAATGGTTGACATCCATGTCAAGATTTCCGATCAATTGGCCGAAGGACTATACTGACAAATCGTCAAAATCTTTAGAACTAAATAAGTACAATTTAAAATTTTATGATCGAATTGATACAAATGCAATAAATTTATAACTTTTGTAGTAACTTTCTCTCTATTTGTCACCATCATTGTATGACACGGAATCAATTTCCATGCTAAATTGTGTAGTTCTCTTTTACATCATTTACCTCAATCTACATATATGCCTATGTCCAAATTTTTATTTTGGTTCACGGGATCTCTCCTATGTTGCTTGCCGTTTTCAAGCTAATCGCTTTAATTACCTTTCATTTAGGTACACGCATACAATGTATGCTCACAAGTTGTTGCAATCTTCCTCGAAGTGAACCATCAAGGAAAAACTCATGAAGGTAGACACAAATGGTTACTTATCAAATATATGGCGTTATTACCTAGCATAGACTCTTCTAAACTCATACCAATTGCAACTTGAGGTTTTAATTTAATCGTGCAATTAAACTTATCTTAGAATTGCCACTAATCTATTATGGATTGATCAGACACAAAGGTAAAATGTGAGAGATTTTTTTTTTTGCTTGTGTGAACTAGAGATTCATGGGAATGGGAACTTAATTATGCTAGATTAATCTAATGCTTATGTTTCATTTTATTTCGAAAATGAAGAAGAATAACAATAACAATAACAATAATAACAATAACAATAACAATAACAATAACAATAATATCAAAAAAAAAAAAAAAATTATTTAAAAATTGCGACATCAATGTTTGTCAACCGACCAGCTAAAATTGTTTGGAAGGACTGAAATGATACCAATGAGAAAAATTTCAAATTAAATTGATTCAATTGAAAAGTTTAAAACTGAATTGATACTAATGCCATAGGTTTATGACTTTTTTATATTTTTTCGAACAAAATTAACCATGGATAACCCTATCTTTCAAATTATGTGAGAGGCTATTTTATGTTTTCTTTTTTATAAAAGTGGGGAATTAAACTCTAGGACAACAAACATGACCTAATAACTTCTATTTATTAAAAGAATAGTGACTTAACGATGCAATACTAATTCATTTTATTTTTAGTATCTTCTTTTATGATATGCAAACTATATGCACCATGAATATTGCATGAGATGCAATTATAAATTACTTCTATCTACATGGTGTGATTCTTAAAAATCAACACTAAAAAGTATGTTACTTTGTAGATGACGTGCGATATGTCACATGAACGTTATGAAACCAATTAAATTATATTTAAATGAATCTATACGGAAACCCTAGTGACCTTTTTTTTTTTTTTTTTATCTTACTTTTATTAATGAAAACTATAAACTATCTTAAATCTTTATGAATTCTAAAGTTAACATGCATTGTTCCAAATATGAATGCATCATTGACTCTAAATATATGATAAGCAATTTATACATGACGATTATTAACAAACTTTATGATGCATTAAGATATATGTCTTATTTAAAAAAAAAATTACAATGTCATTTTCAATGCAAATAAAATTATTTAATCAATCGTGTATAAAGGACGAATGTTAAATCACGAATAATGAATGAGATCATTTTAGGGATCTGACCTTTAAACTCAAAGGTTGGACGCCCTAATATTGCCTAGGTGAACTCGAGGAATAATCAAACCAATAACAAAACAACCTAAGGTTTTGCCATCATATAAAACTTATTTGAAACTATATTATACAATTAAGTAATCACATGAATACAATGATCAGGGTTGGCCAAGGATATCAAGGCGAGGCAAAGCGAAGCAGGGGCGGCCCGCCCCGCGAGGGAGTGTGACCGAGAGAAAGCACACGATACAGGCGGCAACTGTAGGGACTTTGAACGTGGCCAAGACGTATTGGTGTGTTGGAGTTGCTAGACCACACCAGGTTACCTATAGGGATGCCAAGAATGAGAGAACCTTGACTAGAAGACTCATTGGGACTGCAAATTGCTCACCAATACTAGGCAACTACACATGGCAATAGGGAGACTATGTTGCTAGGAACTATCCGAGAGCTAGCTCGAGGATGCCTAAATTGTGGTTTGATGAGAAAATAGTAACAATCCAAACAATATCAAATTAACGCGGCGGGATAAAATAATCTCCCTTCTTGTGTAAACCTACTAGAAACAAATATAGTAGAGCAAACACATTGATGTTATGGCAGTTAATCCGATATTATAGAAGATCATTGATGTTATAAGGGGAAATTATTCTATTCCATTCCATTGCATTAATATGATATTGTTCGAGTTGTTACTATTCTCCAATCAAAGCGGTATTAGAGCTTTGGTCATTACTTGATTTTTCAGCCTTCTGTTAAACAATGGAAACAAATACAAGTTGTTGCGGCTCTAACCTAGGGCCCGATGTGTGAGGGGAAAAATGTTGAGGTTGTCTCACATCGGTTGTGGAAAGAAAGCAGGTCAATTTATAAGTGTGAGGGAAAACCTCACCCCTCGAGTTAATTTTTGGGGTAAAAGAGTCCTAAGACCACCCAATACTAATGAAACAACATAATAGAATATAATTCCCCTCCCGTGGAAATAATATTGCAAAAGTGTGTTGCACTTTCTACAATGGAATCTAAATTTATTGCGGCGACTAAAGCTAGGAAAGAGATGTTATGGTTGAAGAGGTTCTTGGAAGAACTCGGATTCAAGCAAAAAGGTATATGTAATTTCGTGACAATTAAAATGCAATTCATCTTAGTAAGAATTCTTTTTTTTTTTTTTGTTATAAATCGGAACATATTGATATTAAGAGATATTCTAGATGAGAAGCTATTGGAACTTGAAAATTATTCAGATCATAATGATTCTGATATGATGACGAAGCATGAACATTGTCGATTGATAAAAGGGATGATGAATCCCTCCACATGGTTGTGAGAGGGAGATTTGTTAACTGGGTTTACTTCAATGTGAAGGAAGCCTAATGAATAGCAAGCCCAAAAGGGCTTAAACCCATATGATAAGTCATATGGAGAAATATGATTTCTTACATCTTTTAAGTGGTAGATGCAAATAAGTTATTATAAAAAATAATAAATGTAGTAATAAGAGAAAAAGGAAGCAGAAAAATTAGAGTTTGAGGATTAGCTTGATTTACATTAAGTTAGCATCAGAAGTCGATTCGTAGAGATTTTGTCAGCATGTTCGCGGCGCTCTTTTTTCAAATTTAACAGTTTGATTTTTGTTTGATACTCCCTATATAAGGTTTTATGGGTTGATCAAAACTTGCATTTTTTTGTCAAATTTATCATTGATCTCTTGTGAAATTTATGCGTATTATCAATAATGATATTCTTGAGGTCTTTGTTGCTATATACCTCTAGTATTTACTAGAAAAGAACTTTGTTCACCCGATTTTGTCAATAGTGAAGATTTTTAGGTGGACTCCAGTTACATAGTTTTTTTTTTTTATCTTAGGGTTGAGTAGTCTTGGATCTCTCTCACTCCAAAAGCTAGCTTAGGGGTGAAGCTCTCTCTCATAATTATAAACTGACCACCTGCCCATTTTACAACTAATGTGGGACAATCTCAATAATCTTCCCCTCAAATATTGGACCCTAAGTCAGAGTTGTAATAACTCGTAACTTTCCCATGTGACTCTTGGATCCAGACTTATTGGCAAATCTAGGCTCTAATACCAATGTTGGATGGTCTTGGGCCCTTCTCACCTCAAAAGCTAAATCAATGGGTGAGATTTTCCTTCACACTTATAAACCGACCACATGCCCCTTCCATAACCGATATGAGATAATCTCAACATGCTGGTTGCTGGCGTTCTAGTGGGACATGCTAGGAGTCCATCGGGACAGTGAGGCATCAATAGTGGTTTGTCAGATATTGTAATAGTGAAATTTGCTAGTTGTTAACATTGGAAGACTACTGGGTATAGAGTGTCCGGTCTTGTTTTGATACTACTTGTAGGCTTTGCCACAGTGTTGTTGTGATAACACGAAAGAATTGTAATAGACAGCTAGAGATACACTCGTTATACCAAACATCGGACCTTGGGTCGGAGTTGTAATAACCCGTAACTTTCCCGTATGACTCTTGGATCCAGACTTATTGGCAAATATGGGCTCTGATACAAGTGTTGGATGGTCTTGGGCCCTTCTCACCTCAAAAGCTAACTCAATGGGTGAGATTTTCCTTCATACTTATAAACCGACCACCTGTCCCTTCCATAACCGATATGAGATAACCTCAACATGCTAGTTGCTAGAGTTCTAGTGGGACGTGCTAGGAGTCCATCGGGATGGTGAGGCATCAATAGTGGTTTGCTGGATACTGTAATAGTGAAATTTGCTAGATGTTAACGTTGGAAGATTACTGGGTGTAGAGTGTCCAATCTTGTTTTGATACTACTCGTAGGCTTTGCCAAAGCGTTGTTGTGATAACATGAAAAACTTGTAATAGACAACTAGAGATACACTCGTCATACCAAACAGTAGTACCACCAATATAACACTCTTATAGTATCTTGCATAGCTATTATAATATACTTTCTCTTACCATACTCAAAACACTCAAACCAAATGGGCTAATACAATCACACACTTAGCTATTTTATTTCTCTACTTAGAGGCTCACACGTTCGCTCTCTCTTGTGAGGCCAACTCTCTTATTTGCTCTTCTTGTTAGAGACCTTTTGTGGCCTTTCTTGTGTCTATGCTCCTAGGCACAATTTGGAAGGACGTGCCTATTTATACCATTCCTAAGTCAGTGAAGTTTTCTTCTTTATTAAGCAAAATTATCAATAGATGATTAATCGATGCTTGAAGACTATCTTGGACTTTTCTTCTCCCGCAACTTGCGGCCTCTAAAGGAGAAAGAGATGTTGTAAAAAATGTTAGATAACATGAAATGTAATAATTGTTGGAAAACTATTGGAAAATATGAGAAATATAATATTAATCATATGATGCGTGTAAATACTATCCTTAAGGATAATTTCACCCTTCGGTGCGTAAAACTCAATGTATAAGGCTCTAGCGACTATCCATCTAGATTTAACAAGTGACAGTGAGATTTGGCCTCACCAAATTTGGTGTGGGGAGCAACCATCACCGCTTGTCCTTGCCCAAGCGATGGTCAACCTCATTTAGGCCAAATCTAGTGAGGCCAACCCTTGCCCGTCGCTAGGACTCACGTTCACCCGGTTGGCCTCACTATTGTCAGTTGACGGCAACCTTGCCCAAGCAAGCCTAGCCCACACAGCCATGTCCAATGGCCAGCCATCGCTTGTGGCTGATCATTGGCAAAAAAGAAAAAAGAAAGGAAAAAAAATATTAAAAAAATATTAAAAATAATAAAATATATTAAAAATTCTCTACGTTAGCGTTGGCAATGCCACTTAAGCTAGCTAGTGTCCATGTTAGCAATATATGTTCAAAGTTAGCCAAAGTAACTAAATTGGTACAATTAAAGAGTTTAAAACTAAATTAATAAAAATGTAAGGGATTTAGAACTTTTCTAACATTTTTCTTCTCTTGATATTCTATGTCATTTTAGTTCTGAGTACAGGGTTTCTAACGTTATACTTTTTGACTAAAAGGATGAAGGCTATTGTTATAGGCAAGATAACTGTAATATTTTATGAATTTAATTAATATCGATTGGGATAAGCTTCGTGGAAAAAAAGTTAAGAGCACTTGTGTGCGTAAAGAACAATTTGAGTTATCCTTTATTAAAATTGTGATTAATATCACGAAAAAATCGCAAACTAGATTATCTATGACAAATTTACCTAAATTAATTTTTTGACCACCAAAAACTCAAACTGATACATTTGTGACAATTTTTCATTCGTTAGTTTTTGTTAAGTTAAATTAACACCACAAAAAATCACAAAATGGTACATTTATGACAAACAAAAGGTAAATCTCAAATTAGTACACCCGCTAATTGTTACATGTCATCAAACTAACAATTTAGCGGTAAAATTTAATAGAAATCAATAG
This sequence comes from Eucalyptus viminalis, assembly GCA_014182385.1. Lineage (NCBI taxonomy): Eukaryota > Viridiplantae > Streptophyta > Magnoliopsida > Myrtales > Myrtaceae > Eucalyptus > Eucalyptus viminalis. The sequence goes on along the minus strand of CM024530.1, from coordinate 16,316,348 downwards.
AAGGTAAATTTGTTATAGGTTTACTAGTTTGGGATTTTCCGTGATATTAACCCTTAAAATTGCCTATTTGTTAGCTTCGTATGTGTGCCCATTATTGGAATAACAAATTCAAGAAACAAATTTGTCGAGGGCCCAAACACGAATCATCTAGATAATGTTCCGTGTCAAAGGGGACAAATTGCTAATTTATTTTATGACTAAAAAATAAGAAGTTCTAATAGGCAAGCACTTGTTAAATATACTTAGTTAGGAAATATTCAATTTTTTTAAAAATATTGATGGTATATATCACAAGGACAATTGATGTATTCAAAATCACAATATTTCCTTAATTTCGTTATATAAAAAGTGGCCGGGGCACTTTTTAACAATGCCCAATACAAAAAACTTGTTGCGATGGGCAATCTGCTTGACTTGGTTGGCCCCTGTTGCTTCACCTAAAACTCCACAGATTCTCATTTTTTTATTGTTAGGCCCATGAGCAATCAAAAGAGGAAGTAAAATCAGTTACTCAAGAGAATGCACACTCCTTTCGTAGAACCAACTCGCATAGATATCGTGCTTCTATGTGTTACGTGAATTGGCAATATAAATATCAGAAATTAAATAGTTTAAGCGATGAAATAGTAGATTTCAAATGAATTAACATAGAAGAAAATGTTACTTTTGGGCTGTTCAACTGTAAATACAGAAAAGTGATTTTGTTTCCTACTGATTATTTTCATGAGGTAAATCCAAAAGGGCTTGTAGGGGAAAGCTAATCCCCTTGCAGACATCCCAAGTTGTGATCTGATTTGGACTGTTGGTTCTATTACATCAGTGCTTGTAGTGAGATCATTCCCACTCGCATGGATAGTATCAGGCTTGCAACTTCTCCCAAATAGATAAACGTAGGTTTGGAAAAGGCTCGTGAAACTTTGAGCGGATAGTGTCCGCTCTTTTCTAGGTTCACTTATGCTGGAATTGACGCATCTTGCTATTTTAATATTAGGGAAAATTCCAAATAAAAACCGGATGTGGACTTATTTTCTCAAATAAAGACCCAAAGTTAATCTCACATAAGAATCTCAACTCGACTGCCAGCCAACGTTTGCCGATGGATAGTTTCTGGCTGAAGGCTTTATTAGTATTGGGCTTAAGGCCCGTCCGCCCAAGTTGGGCCCAGAAAGCCCGGCCCATGGGAATAGGGCCCGTGGAAGGAGAGAGAGAGAAAAATGCACTGTTTTTTTTAGAAAAAAAGACATACATTTTTCTCTCAACGTACTCTCCCTCTCTCTCTCGTTTTCTCTCCCAAAAAGGCAAACAGTGAGGCGCGAAGGCGAATTTGCTTCACCGGATCAACAGGACCAAGTTTCTCTTCCTCTATCGGCGTCGGTGTCCCTGCGGGCTTAAAAAGGTACGCTCGAATCCGTGGTGTGCTTTAGGATCGGTGATACGTGTTGTTTTTCCCGGGCTTTGCTTCCGCATTGATTTAGGGGTTCGATTTAGTGTTGAATCCGGTTTTTCGGGGATCCGTTATTCCTAACATTGGTATCAGAGCCCTAGTTCATGTTTTCCCGACCTGTTCAATGTTTTATGATTGAATTTTCGCGAAGAAAATCGGCCGGCACGGATCGGGGTGAGAAATCCCGACACCCGAGCACTATTCGGCCATTTTTAAGAGTTTTCGTAAGTCAAAATCAAATTCTGAAAGCATAGGGAGAAAGGGGTCGTCGAGGCGAGTCCGGCGACATGTCGTGCGCCGCCGGGAGACGCCGCACGCGCCCACACGCGCGGCCAGAAGCCGCTGCGCGTGGGCGCGACGCGCCCGGAAGCGTTGGCTCGCCCAGCGCGTGCGACACACGCGCCGGTCGGCGAACCGGCACGTGCTCGCCGCCAGTCGGCGAACCGGCACGCGCCGGTCCGCGGACCGCCGCGTGCTGACGTCAGCATGACGTCACCCAACGGTCAATAATCGCTAGGGTGACGTCATCAATGACGTCAGCATGACGACTTTTTCACCGAGCGGTCACCAGCCGGCGACCCAACCCGACCCGACTCGCAGACGCCCGGCACGCGCGCGGCATGTGCCGTCGTTTCGCCCGAACCGGACCGACCGGCCCGACCGGCCCGACCGGTCTGACGACCGTTGACCGACGACCGTTGACCGTTGACTTTGACCGTTGACCCAAAAAAAAAAAAAAGGAATTTGCTTCTTTTTCAATTAAGTCTATGTGGATTATAATGTGATCCCTTATTTGTTCTGCATTTGTTGCAGGAACAATGCCTCCTCTGAGACTGCGCACACCTATTCGCGCAATTACCGATGAACAAAATGATAGGCTGTCTAAATTGATAGTTGAGCTGACTAATCATCGATGAGAGAGTGGTGACTTAATTGATCACGTCCTTGAAGTCAACGGGAAAATTCAAAAAGTCATATGGAATGGTCGTCCTATGTCACAGTTAAAGATGGTGCGATTTTTCATAAATACTCTTCCACCAGAATGGCAAGATGTGTTGAATCGCATATGGGACGTCAACGGAGCTGCTTCATATAAGAAAATTGTGATGGATTTTGTAAATGAATATTACTGTATTGTTACAAGGGAAAAGATCAAAAAATTGAACAAAAGAGGATCCTTCCCAGTTCGTGTGCTGACTTGGTGTTAGTAGTATTGGCCGATCTTAGTTAAGTATGCTTTGTGGACATTTTATGTATTGTTTACTACCTAATTGTGTTAATTGAAAGCATTATTGTTTTATTGGATGTCTATTATATGTTGCTTTCTGTTATTGCCGGTTGCTGTGGGTAATTAGCTGTGGGTAGTTTTAGAAGTTTTTGTAGCTTCATAGAATTGATTTTGCATAAGACAATTATATTGATGATAGTTTTAAGTTAGGATTTTGGAGGATGATTGGAAACATAGTGACCTTTTGATTCTGAAGCCTTACTTGAAATTATTCATTAATATGATGGGTCTATGTAAATAGGGATGCATAAATGATAGGCATTAATAATTCGTGCATATTTGTCGATTTGTTCAGATCAATGGCTTGAGCCACAAAGAGCATAGTTGCCGAGCTGAACAAAGGTGAAAAGCTCAATGGTGACAACTATGAAATTTGGCAAATGAAAATCCAGTATGTGCTGGAAGAGCAAGAAGCACTTGAGGCTCTTAACCTAACCATGGTAGAACCTGAAGAGGGAACCACTGCACAGCACAAAAGAGACAAAGAAGCTTTTTTTGCATGGAAAAGAAAGAACTCTCTAGCTCGCATCACGTTACTGAGCAGCATGGAAAATGACGTCATGCGAGAGTTTCGGCGTTTTGACAATGCCAAGGAAATGTGAGAAGCATTGGGAGCTAGATTTGGTCATACTTCGGTGACTAGACTGAGGCAGCTCACTACCAGGTTTGACTCTTATAAGAAGTCTCATGGTCAGACCATGAAGCAACATCTTAAAAAGATGTCAAACATGATAACTGAGCTGAAAGATGTTGGCCATGTCCTCATAGATGAGCAGCAAGTGCAAGCAGTGATTCGTTCATTGCCTCAGAGTTGGGAGCATATGAAGGTGCACCTGACTCATAATGAAAATATCAAAACCTTTGAGGATGCAATGCGTCATCTTGAGCTGGAAGAGGACCGCCTCTTGGCGGCTAAGCCGGATGCTGAACTCTATCATGCTAGTTCTAGCTCAAATGGAGCTTCGAGCTCCAAGCGCAAGCGCCCTAACTGGTTTGATAAGGGGAAAGGCAAGGAAGAAGCATGTCCTTCAGGGAAGAAACTCAAGTTTAACCAACATGAAAGAGGGAAGCGTCCTCGCATGAAAAAGCTTGCAAGGGTGAAATGATACAACTGTGACAAGAAGGGTCACTATGCTCGCGACTGTCGTGAGTCAAAGAAGGTATGCACCCTTGTACTTTTCAGAACTTTACTTTTGTGTCGAGTTCTGTGTTCTTAACTAAGTCTAATCCTTTGTGGATTGTGGATTCAGGAGCGACGGACCATGTAGCGAAGGATAGAGGATCCTTCGTGGAATTCCGACGAGTACCAAATGGAACTAAGTGGATCTATGTGGGAAACAACTCGAGCTGAAGTGAAAGGAATTGGCACATGCCAACTGAATATGCGTGGTGGACGCACTTTGTTCCTTCATGATGTGTTGTATGCTCCGGAGGTTCGTCGGAATTTAGTGTCTGTAAATTAGGTTTTAATATGAACTTATATAGTGGAGGTGTAAATTTGTTTTTGGATACAAATTACTATGGTTGTGGTTATTTTCTGGATGGTTTCATTGTATTAGATATTGATTATGTTAATGCAAATGTTTGTTATTCCCTTCTCACGTCTCCTAATACATATGATAATGATGTGAATGTGTGGCATGCTAGACTTGGTCACATTGGCTAACAGCATATGAATAGACTAGCCAAAGAGGGCTTGTTGGGCAATATTGAAAAAGTCGATTTGTCCATATGTAAGCATTGCCTAGAAGGGAAAACGACAAGGAAACCATTTGGGAAAGGTAAAAGAGCTGAATTTCCTCTGCATTTAATCCATTCTGATGTCTATGGTCCAATGAATGTGAGAGGAAGGCATGGGGCTGTTTATTTCATCACATTTATTGATGATTATACTCGATTCGGATATATCTATTTGATTTCTCATAAATCTGAAGCAATAAGTTGTTTCAAAAGGTTTATAAACCTGGTAGAGAATCAATTAGACAAGAAAATAAAAGCATTGAGATCCGATCGAGGTCGAGAATATTTATCTGATGAGTTCAGAAAATTGTGTGATGAAAAAGGAATAGAAAGACAGTTGTCTATTCCATATACTCCTCAACAAAATGGTGTTGCGGAGAGAAGAAACAGAACCCTACTGGAAATGGTTAGGTCCATGATGGCGCATGCTAACTTACCTATTACCTTTTAGAGTGATGCGTTGTTAACTGCTGCATATATACTTAACCGTGTGCCTTCCAAATCAGTTACTTCCACTCCATATGAGTTATGGACAGGTAGAAAACCAGACTTAAGTTTGCTTAAGCCATGGGATTGTGCTGCCTATATACATGAGTCCTCTCACAAATTTGGGAAATTGGGTCCCAGAGGAAAGAAAAGTATTTTCATAAGATACTCAGAACACTCGAAAGGATACGTGTTCATAGGTGAGCAGGAAAGTGGGAGTATAACTGAGTTTGAATCACGAGATGTCACATTCCTAGAGGATGAATTTCCTAAGAAAGGCGAAATAGGGGAAGATTGTTCCCTATTTGAGACCTTGGATCAGGATAATGATGTTAGTGGAGTTCGTCCAAGTGGGAGTAATATGAGAAGTGATGAATTGAATTCAATTCATTCTCAATTGCAACCGCATGATGAGACGACATCATCATTACCTAATCCAAGTGGGAGCATGATGGGGAATGATGTACAAAGTGTACAATCTCCCATACGGCGAACAAGTAGCCAAAGTATTCCCCGTCGACGTTTTGATATTGAAGATGAAACTTTTATGGTTGCTCCACAAGATGAGGATGAGCCAAGAAATATTAATGAGGCTCTGAATTGCCCTAGTAAGGAAAAATGGATTAATGCAATGGAAGAGGAAATGGAGCCAATGAAATCAAACCAAGTCTGGGAACTAGTTGATCTTCCAAAAGGACGCAGAGCTATTGGGAACAAGTGGGTTCTCAAAATAAAGCGAAAGGCTGATGGCTCGATTGAAAGGCATAAGGCTCGCATTGTGGCGAAGGGTTATAATCAACAGGAATGAATTGATTATGAAGATACATTTTCTCATGCGGTGAGATTTACCTCGATTCGCATTATTCTGGCAATAGTGGCTAGTCTAGATCTTGAGTTACATCAAATGGATGTAAAGACTGCTTTCCTCAATGAAGAATTAGATGAAGAAATATATATAGAACAACCTGCTGGTTTCATAGTGAAAGGCCAAGAAGAAAAAGTATGTCGACTTTTGAGGTCGATATATGGTCTTAAGCGTCATCGAGACAATGGTATATACGTTTTCATAATGCCATAATGGCATATGATTTTACAATGATTGATGAGGATCATTGTGTATATATCAAAAGATCCAATGATCAATTTGTGATCATATCATTATATGTTGATGATAAACTAATTGCCGGAAGCAATATGGAGTTTGTTAAGACTGTCAAGAGTTGGTTGTCTTCCAACTTTGAGATGAAGGACATGGGTGAGGCTGCATACATTCTTGGAGTTAAGATTTCAAAAGATCGTTCGAAGAGATCGTTGTCTCTTTTGCAAGAAACCTATATAAATAAGGTTCTTGAACGATTTCGTATGCAAAATTGTAAACCCATAGACACTCCTATTGCAAAAGGTGAAGGATTGAGCCATAGACTGTGTCCAAGGACTCCACAAGAGAATGAACATGTTCCTTATGCAAGTGCTGTTGGGAGCTTGATGTACGCTATGATGTGTACAAGACCCGACATATGTTTTGCAGTTGGAATGGTGAGTAGATACCAATCCAATCCAGGTCCAGCACATTGGAAAGCCGTTAAGAGAGTACTGAGGTATCTGAAGGGAACTGCTGATTTCAAGTTGAATTACCAATGAAAGGATCTGCGACTTGAAGGCTATTCAGATGCTGATTGGGGAGGAGATTTAGATGAAAGAAAATCTACCTCGGGATTTGCTTTCTTACGAGCAATGGCGCCATATCATGGAGTAGTAAGAAGCAAACGTGCATAACCTTATCCACGATGGAAGCTGAGTTCGTGGCATTATCAGCAGCAATACAAGAAGGAGTTTGGCTTAAGAGATTCTTGGATCATTTAGGTGTTATTGAGAAAGCTGCAAATCCATTATTGGTTAACTGTGATAGCCAAGCAGCTATAGCGTACACCAAAGATCCAAAATATCATGGCAAGACCAAACATATAGATACCAAGTATAACTTTGTCAAGGATATGGTTGCACGAAAGGATGTGAACTTACAGTACATATCTACGCATAGAATGGTAGCAGATCCTATGACAAAGCCAATACCTAGAGATGTGTTTTGTGGTCATGTAAAATCTCTAGGATTGCGTAGAGTCGATGTCTTGGATTGTAATTTCCCTGAGTTGTTCACATTTATGAACTAGTGTTGTTTCATTATTAATGCCTATGAATCTTTGTTTGATCTTTATGCATCTTAATACTCAGTGTATTATTATAAGTTGAGAAAGTATGTCGGACAAATAAAAGATTAGCCCACTCACACAGGTAATCGCCTCTATTTACTGTGTGATAAATAGAGATGAAACTGTTTTTAAGCTTATTATCTAGGTGATAATCGAGAGCTCAAGCTTAAAATACGTATGTCGTCTTAACTGAGTGTTAAGATGAGGACATAATACTTACTATGTCCAAAAGTAAAATACCCCACATATTTTATTTTATCTGTCTAAGATGCCAGATGTGAGTTCTGATGAATTTCGTAAATGAGTAGATACGTGAACTCAAGTTAGACATTGGGTATGTCTGAACTATCATCTGTACGGTATTGAAAAGTGTAGACATACGCTCCATGGGAAAGGAGTTAATACTGTAATACGTATTACATACTATGTATGCATGAGCCGACCAATAAGAGTGGCAAAAAGATTAGATCTCAACTTTTATGACGTGTGAGACTCTTGAGGAAAAGAGTTCCTCAATTTTAGTGCCCTCATGACTTCTACTTATTCTCAAGGTTTCTATTTAGTGTTTGTTATCTTAGGATGTTGCCAATGGTCATGAGTTGATTCGATCTAATGGGGCATTTCTAAAAAAGCAAGCTGAACTGAAATTGAGAGTTTGAAGGAAAGAGGAAGATCGATTTTGAGGAATCACATTGTAGTTTTGTATTCACTGGTCGACCAATTATGACTGTCTTTGTGATAATTATAATTGTGAATACAATATATATATCATGTTTAAAAGAGATCAAGAGAGATATAAAATGTGATCGATCGATCTAGGGTACTGCATACTAAATCTACTCGGAGTGTGATGCCCATTATGAGCTGCTATATATTCCTAACAGATGTATAGCAACGAGCTCTCAAAGTATGCTGGTCGCACGGATTATTCACCGGTATGAATGTTGAAGAGAGGTAAAGAGAATCATGTTCGGTCCACCATGTGCGAGTGGGAGATGAAGGCTTTATTAGTATTGGGCTTAAGGCCCGTCCGCCCAAGTTTGGCCCAGAAAGCCCGGCCCACGAGAATAGGACCCGTGGAAGGAGAGAGGTATAAAAGGAGAGAGAGAGAGAAAAATGCACTGTTTTTTTAGAAAAAAAGACGTACGTTTTTTTCTCTCAACGTACTCTCCCTCTCTCTCTCTCATTTTCTCTCCCAAAAAGGCAAACAGTGAGGCGCGAAGGTGAATTTGCTTCACCGGATCAACAGGACCAAGTTTCTCTTCCTCTATCGGCGTCGGTCTCTAATCTGTGGCTTAAAAGGTACGCTCGAATCCGTGGTGTCCTTTAGAATCGGTGATACGTGTTGTTTTTCCCGGGCTTCGCTTCCGCATTGATTTAGGGGTTCGATTTAGTGTCGAATCTGGTTTTTCGGGGATCCGTTATTCCCAACATCAATTAAAAGAGGGGCAATATAGTCCAAAACTTGTAATTGTCTGAGAAGAAAAAATGGAAATCCCCAAATTGAATTAAGTTTTCCTTGTTTACATTTTCCTCTTCCACTCTCTCGTCACTCCTCAACTAAATCACTGCTCGATCCTATCTGCTCCTTGCTCGATCCTCGTCGCTCCTCGTCTGCCCCTCGTGAGCATCAATCTATCGTTTGCTGTCGTCTCTTTCCATGGTTTCGTTGTTTACAAGCTTTGGCGACCACGGTAGCGAGGGGCTGTCTCTCTAGGAGGTCCATCAGTTGAAATAGTCGGCGGTCAAGTAACGGTGACCGCATTTTAGTCACATTCTGCTCATCCATCTCTATTGCGGATGCGTTCTTTAATAAGATGGTGTGCTTTTTTATTGCTTAGATTTAGAATTTTGGAAAATCTTTCGATGCTTGAGAGAGTGGTGGGAGGGAATTCTACTTCGTATTTCTGGTAAATTTGACTTCTGTTTGCAATACACAGATTGCTAATTCATTGGAGCTTGAGAAGGCTGAATTCTTTCTTGAAGTGTTATGAATGCTGTTGCCAAAAGTGACGATATTGCTTGGAGAACGAGGTTTGCAGTTGATTTGTGATAGTCCAGATGAAATCAAAACTCTGGCTGTGGTAATCGGCTGAGAATTCAACAAGTATTGGATGATCTCTTATAATGATTTATTTTGTTCATTCGAATGTAAGGACCTCAACATGAAACTGGTTGAAAGCGAGCAAATTTTTTTGAGAAATGCAAGAGTAACAACACCAATAACACAAACTCTTTTTGTCTTTTTGTTTTACTGTTAGTTGATATGGATGGATCTATTTGGAAGCATCTTAAAGTTTAAATATGTAAAGTAATTACGTTGATAAAATTTCTTGTATTGGGATGTTTCTCTTTGCCATCATATATTGTGGATCAATTCAAGTTTATCAATGTTGTTTAGTTTGCTATGGAATGTTCCGGCACTTGATTGTAGTATAGTGGTACTGATTATATGAGCTCATCAGTCCAACAACAAAAGTGAAAATATAGAATAGCAACATCAAGAAAAATGACCTGCACAGAGCAGTGAGGACAAAAGTCCAACAATATACCAAGTTAAAATTCCCTGTAGCATAGGCCAAAGAAAAAATATAGAACATCAATGGCCTCTGGCAAAGCTTGTGGACAGTTTAAAACAAATTTCTTGAGCTCTGTACACAACAAAATATAGAACAACTGACATAAATTAAACCCAAGACAACTTTGTAGTGTCAAAAAGCATCATCATTAACTCATCATTAAACACTTGAATTAATTGAACTTCAATATTTCCTTTACAGCAATAGATAACAACATATGAGTTTACAATTTTAATATGTGCGCACAACATGCACGACACTACAAGAAAGAGAAGACAACAAATGAGTTTACAAAACAAACTCCCACTAATCATATGCAGTGATCACAAGCCATCCTACTACAATCAAAGCACCCAATAAAAGCCGGAAGACTTCACTGCTCGGCTGATGAATTGATGGGATATCGTGCTGTCAAATATCTATTCAAGACATGATAGGATGTTGTGCTGTCGAATCCACTGGTTGTGTTTGTAGAGGAAGAGAGGCTTTAGGAAGGTGACAATTTCTTGGCAAATGCTAAGTCTTCTCGCTTGACCACCACTTAGTCGTTTGGTCCCCCAGCCTCCAATTCTTGTGTCCACGGCATTTTGCGGTCACATTTCTCTTATTGCTGTTTCTGCTCTTTTCTCTTCTCGAATACTGGCATGGAGTCTGGCAAAGCAGTGCAGTAAACAACTTCCATCACAGTTAGCATTGTTATCATTACGCCATCTTACATCACATAAACTCGAATTAGTAAGAATAGAGAACCCTGATGAGTGATGGAAAGATAAGGTCTAATCATTCACCATGATCAACCTCATGAACTCTGTTTTGATTGTCTCGAGTAGCGCTTGTTGTATCCATTCCCGTTTTCATCATCACAGAAGTTGCTTCTATTTTCATGCTAATGCCGATTTCCGTGGAATGCATGGCCAAGTAAGTGGAAAAAAAACAGATCTGTGAAAGACTGTGAATTGTAACGACATTCAATGAAGGAATAGTTTTATAAGTCAATGACACTGGACACTACTTAATGACCACGTTGGTGTTTCAAGGACATGCTGTCTTTCTCGTTATTGAGAAGTAAAATATCATGCAAACTCATGCCAATGGAAACATGTGGTACACAAACTAAGTCTTTTAATTTACCAGAAATACAAGGCAATCAACCCTCTAAAGCACTATAGAGTTAACAGAGACGAAATTTTGGAAAGAAAGCCGTATCAAGGAACCATCTCAGGATAGGACAATGCATTGGTTATCCACAAAACATGCTCAAAACAGATAGAAGCATATAAAAAGAATTACCTATATTAGTTGTGCACAAGAGTTAGTCCTCTAGCAGTTTGCTTTAGACTTGGATGAATGTGAATCTCCACCCAACCCTCTGGGGATGGAGCATTTCTCACCATATTTAACAAGAAATCAACCAATACTTGTTGAATTTTTAACTTGTCACCATAGACAACCAGAGTTTGATTTCATCTAAACTATCACAAATCAATTGCAAACCTCGTTCTCTCAGCAATATCATTAATTGGCTAATGACAGCATTCATAACACTTCCAAAAATAGAATTCGACCTTCTCAAGCTCCAATGAACTAACAATCTGTGTACTGCAAACAAAAGTCAAATCTACCAAAAACACGAGGCCAAAAGTCCCTCCCACCACGCTCTTAAACATTGAATATTTTCCGGAACTCTAAAATTTCAGCGACAAAAAAGCATACCATTTTATTAAAGAAGGCATCTGAAATAGAGATGGACAAGCAGAATGCGACTAAAATGCGGTTACTGTTACCTGGCCACCGACCACTACAACCGACGGAAGCGCCTCCCAGAGAGCAACCCAGGTCGCCCAAGCTTGCGGACAGCGAAACCTTGGAAAGAAGAGACGACGGTGAACGATAGACTTATTTATCAGCCTAACAGTTTAGACCTATGCCTTGTGGAATCAAAGACATATCTGAAATTCAAAAGAAATCATGAGTCATGGCTCTCAAAAGAAGTGGATACATGTTTGTGTTTGGAGGATGCATTCATTTGTAGGAAGAACTTATGATAAATGAAGATATTTTCTGAGAAATCATTTTCCAAGAAGATAATTATTTTTTTCTTAGGAGATTTGTTATCGAAAACGTATTTTGGTATATAGATCTCATTCAGAAAATTATTTCAATCTCCTAATTTTATCTTAGGCAAAAAAAAAAAAAAATCATAATTTTAAATTATTTTATTTTTTCTTCTTCTTATTCTTTTGTCTTTTCTTTACTTTTCTTTCTTCTTGTTCCTCTTCCTCTATTAGTCACTAGGCCTTGGTGATAGTCACGGGTGAGCTCACTGGCTCAATTACGGTAAGTTGTTGAGGCACGCAACTAGTGGAGGGAGGAGGAAGAAGGAGAAAGGAAAGGAAAGAAAAGAGAAAAGAAGAAAATAAAAATAAAAAATAAATAAAAGAAGGAAAATTAGAAAAGAAATAAATAACAAAAATTCGATTTTTTTTTAAAAATAATAAAAATAATTAAAAGTTCGAATTTTTTTAAAATTTGTTTCGTAAGAACAAACATTTCTGAACTAAGGACCCGAGCTCGAGTACCCAAGATTTATGCACAGTCTTTGTGCACTCGGGCCTTAGGGTTGGGACCAGAGCACGGCCATTATGGAACTCAAGTTTGGGTGCCAGATCATTGAGAATGAGCACTTGGGGTTTGGGCCAACCTTGATGGACTCGGGCATGGGCGTCCAGGGCCTAGGCCCAAGCACTGGGTCCTAGGCCCAACCACCAAGAGACTTGATCCTGGGACTAGAGAATTAATGTTGGGGTTACCGTGTCCAAGTATGGAGTTTCAGATTTAGGTGCAAATACCTAGTTTAACTTTAGAAAACGTTTTTCGGTTTTTTTCAAAGAGAAAATCATTTTTCTGAATTTAACCTTGGTAGAAATTTTTTTTCATTAACTAGAAAAATATTTTCCGTTGACTCATTTTGCCAAGTAAAGCAAACATTGGGAAATGCAAAAAATGCTTTACACGAAACATACGAACCCTAAGTTTTCAAATAGATTCATCAATCAATCTCCTTTCCATAACAAGTCATGTACATTGTGCATATCATGGAGTAAAGTGAATTTGTGTGATTAAATAGATGATAGATCATAAATTCCTCCATCCCTATTTCTCATTGATGAGTTACGAGTTGTGGTAATTCGATATATAATTAAGTGATGTGCATGGTTGGAACCCATCAATCAAAGGGTGGTTGGGAATGTTTTCTATAGCCAGGGTTAAAGGAAAACATTGTCTATAGATAGTTCCTTTTCAAATGCAAAGAAACTAACGGTCTATTATTTTCTTGCTAAGTCCGAGATCCTCGGCAATAGGGCAGAAAAGAACTATCGTAGTATATATCACATCACTATAGAGTTGCTATGGATGTGTTGGCCCGAGAAAAAAAAAAAACTCGCTATGGATCTTATATACTTTTTAGTTTCCCTCCACTTAATAGTGTAAATCCGTAGATTCGATTTATATGCTGTATATGATATCTCACATCGATGCAGTGTTTCAGTAGACCTTAAATTGAGTGTATTCTTTCCATCTTACAGTTTAAAATTTTGCATTGAATTTCCCGGCCATCACAAGAACGATTCCTTGAAAATTATCGTCTTATTGAGCGAGCATTTTCTATGGGGTTACTACAGTGTGGTCTGCACGTTTGTTTCTGTTTGCGTTTGGTGATGATTGGTCACGGAGATCTGAATCAATGTAGCTAGATGGTCAAACATGCAATAAATTGCCACTTACGAACGTGGCGAGTGGGAAAATATTATTACTTTCCAGCCAAGAAAAGGTGGGATAGCAGCGGATTGAGGTCACAGTTGTCCGGGAAGAGAAAGAAGTCGTCTTCTCTTGATCATTTCTGGGACCACCATCATCCTCCTTTCATTTCATTTCATAGCATCGCCCAAATGTCTACGAACTCGCTCTTTGTATGCACTCGATCTCGTCGTGCATTTCCAGTTGCGCATGATATCATTGTATTGCTTTTGGATCGCCATTATCTACAAAGTACAAATGCCCAATGCCTGTGCCCGAAGCAGTCTGGTTCTGGGGATTACTTTCATCTCGCTCGCCATTTTTGCGGTAATCTTTCTTGCTTGTCTTTTCTCATGGCCTTCACATTGACTTGCTTCTCTTTAACAACAATATCATCTTGTTCATTACATCCAGTAACATAAAAGCAAAAAAAAAAAAAAAAAACTCATTTTATACTAGTTTGTCTTATTCCATGGTCTAATTCAATTTCTAGCAATCGTGATATATTTAATATGAGATTGATCATAAATTTTGCATTAGATTTGTTCGTCTCTTTAACTGATTTCCTATTTTAAGCTAAATACTTGTGTGTTAAAATTTTGCAAATCTGTTCTCCGTATATTTCATTCACAAGGTAATGATAATTCATCATGAGTTTTTCCATAATTTAGGACTACTAATGCAAGCGATTTGTGGTCGACAAATTATGTGTAATTGATAAAATATGATATATTGTGCTCATAGCAAATTACTTGTCACATGAGCGTGATGAATTTGATATTGTTTGATTTGTTAAAATTGTCAAGATAAATGTACAGCAACTAATGATGCGTTTGAAAGAACCCGAACAAACATCCCATTGGTCTCTCTTGGGCGTCCGGTTCACGTAGCTCGCGAACTGGTCTTCAAGCTGTCCCGGCCGATTCAGCCATCCATTGGGCGAGATTTTTGGAGGAAGGCTCGCCTTTCCACCCTTCGAATCCTCACCGAAGCATTTCGCGTGATATGGCTTGAATCAGGAGATCTCGCGCTCGATCGTTAGGGTTCGGTGCGATTTTCGCCTCCTTTCTTGAGTGCGCGGACTGATTCGGGCTTCGTTGATTGCATCCTTTTGAGGTAAGCCTCGCCTCTTTCCTCTTAGGATATATCTTGAAGCTGTCCCTGTGCCATGGCCCGCATTTTTGTGTCTGGTTGATCGATTGCTGGTTTCTGCTGCATTTTCGGGTTTGTTCTTTGCTGTTATGGCATCGACAAGCGAGGATCCTCTTGGTAGGGGAAAGGGAAGCCTCGGGCTCCCAATGCACGTAGTAGGAGCAGGGTTCGTTATGTATCTCGTGGCAGAGACACAAGACGTCCCAATGCTGGTCGGAACAGATCCAACGTTCCTCAGAATCGCTCTTGGGCGAAAGTGGCGAGCCTATCTACTAAGGGCTATGATCTGGACTTTGCTCCACCTATTTCTGTGGGTAGGAAATCGATTGTCCGTTTATCTGATAATGCTAAGCATGCGGATGACCCTAAATGGGATAGCTGTTTAGTCGGGTATTATGTTGGTAAGAACATTCCGTTCAAGATCACAGAAACTGCTCTGAAACACGCCTGGGGATCGCACCTTGCTGAAGTTCTGGCAAATGACGATGGTTTTTACTTCTTCATCATTCCGGATGATGAATTTAGGAGAAGAATTCTTGATGAGTGCCATATAACGGTGGCGAGAGTACCTTTGGTGCTGAAGCAATGGCACCGTGATATGGAACTCAAGAAGGATCTGCAATCTTCTGTTCCAGTTTGGATACGCCTCAAGAATATCCCGTTTGCCTACTGGTCGGCGCCTGGTATAAGTGAGATTGCAAGTGCTATAGGGAGACCCTTGTACGTTGATCCCTTGACAGAGAAGATGAAACGCCTGTCCTTCGCCAGGGTATGTGTGGAGATCTCGGCAAAGCTGGAAAGATGTGAGGAGGTTGAGGTACTGGTGGATGATAAAGCTTTTTCGGTGGCTGTCCTATATGAATGGAGGCCTAATTCATGTGCTAAGTGCTGTGTGTTTGGGCATGATTGCTTAACAAAGGAGGTACCTAAGATGCCTCCGAAACCCCCTGCTACAATTCCCACTGCTGTTGAGCCTACTGATACAGGAACGCTTACTGGTAACTCGAATCATCATATACCACCTATTATGGCTATTGATATAGACCTGGTTACATCATCCCCATCAGATGATGGATGGAAGCAAGTTTCCAATAGAAAGAAGAGGCTGAATGTGGGCCAAAGTGATAAGGCGGTAGTTAACCCCCCTATCTCGGTTCTTAAAGCTCCATCTATTGAAAACAGGCGATCCAGATTGCCTCGATGATCATGACAACCCGAACGAAGGAGAAAATACTGATTCTATGGCTCGGTAGTCCCCAATCTGCGGAGGCCTCCGCAGCTCTATCCTCTGAAGAGGAATCTGAGGATGAGGCAAATGCTGTTAGTAGTAGCAGCAGTGAAGGGGAGGACCCGGTTAATGTTGCGCCTGAATGTTTGAATGACCCTTATCCTAAACCGAAAGTCCCCCCTAATCGAAAGACCATTCCAAAGGCTGCTCTTGAGACTCCTGCTTCTGTTTCGAAGGGCTCGAGCGGGAGGAAGCCCTTCGGGCGTCGGTAAGGGTCCTCTCTCTGTTTTTTGAATATGAATTTTGGTGTGTGGAATATCAGGGGCCTTGGTGACCCCGTTAAACAAGCCGAAGTTAGAAATTTTGTCAGGTCCAATAATCTTTGCTGTGTTGGAATTATTGAGACTAAGATCTCGTTGCTTCTTCTAGTTCGGTTTCTCCTATTTTGTTGCCGGGTTGGCGTTGGGTTTATAACTATAGCCACTCTCATAAAGGGAGGATTTGGGTGGGATGGAATCCCCGTGTTGTTGATTTTTTGATTAACTCGCCTCGTCTCAAGCAATCCACGGTAGGTTTGTGGTTACCGTCGGTACTCGTTCTGTTCCTTTCGGTCATTTATGCCGAGCACGGTTTTGTTGCTAGACGTCCGCTGTGGGAAGACCTTATTCAGTCCGGTGGTACTCTTTCGTCGGTACCTTGGATTGTCGCGGAGACTTCAATGCCATCCGGGATCCTTCGGATAGAATGGGAGGATCCAATGCACGGATCCCGGCCTTTGAGGAATTCCGTGATTGTTTGAACCAAGCTGGCCTTGAGGATTTGCGGTTCACCGGTTATAGATATACATGGGCTGCCTCGTCGGGGACCAACAGAAAGCAAAGGAAGATAGACGGGGTTTTGGTGAACGGGTGCTGGAATTCGGCGTTCTCATTCTCGGAGGCCTCCTTTTTAGCGCCGGGTATCTCCGATCATACGCCTATGGTTGTAAAGGTTATGCCAACTCCCAAGACTTCTAAGCCATTCAAGTTCTTTAATTTTTGGATGACTCATCCGGATTATGCTAGGATGGTTGTGGAAACTTGGGATTCTCCATTCTATGGATCACCTATGTTTATTCTATACTCTAAGCTTCGCCTTCTCAAATGCAAACTAAAGCAGGTTAATAGGGAATCATTTTCTGACCTTTCTTTAAGAACTGCGGAGGCTAGAAGGGTGTTACAAGCAACGCAGGATGAGTTGCAAGTTAATCCTCTCAATGTGGCTCTTGCGGAAACGAAAAGGAGCAGATCCAGGTATTTACGGACCTCCGCCTCCGGGGAGGAATCCTTCTATCGTCAAAAATCAAGAGTGAGATGGTTGAAAGAGGGTGATCTTAATACTAGATTCTTTCACCAAATGGTGAACAAGCGCCATCTTCAAAACAGAATTATGTCGATCTCCAATGGTGATGTTTCTACCTCTGATCCTCTGGAAATTCAGCGAACTTTTGTCCATCACTTCCAATCTATCCTTGCTGCTTCGCCGACCCCTGTTCGCCCGGTTAAGGAGGAAATCAAAGCGGTGCTTAAGCATTCTCTTAATGAGGACCAGGTATGTCTTCTTTCTGCCCCTGTCTCGGATGCTGAAGTGCGTGATACTCTATTCTCGCTTGCTCCCGGTAAAGCCCCCCCGGGCCGGATGGGTTCAATGTGGAGTTTTTAAGCACTCTTGGGATGTTGTTGGTGAGTCGGTCATAATGGCGTAAAGGACTTCTTTGTGACGGGTGAACTCTTGAAGCAAATCAACACTACCATTATTTCTCCGGTGCCCAAAATCCCCAATGCCTCGATTAATGATTTCAGGCCTATTGCTTGTTGCAATACCATTTACAAGTGTATAACCAAGCTCATTGCTAATCGCTTGACCCGGGTCCTGCCCTCTATTATTAGCCTACCCCAAAATGCATTCATCAAGGGGAGACATATTAGCGATAATATCTTACTCGCTCAGGAGCTTTTTAGTGGATTTCATCATGATCCTTATCGAGCTAAATGTGTAATCAAGGTCGACTTTAAGAAGGCGTATGACACGGTTAGCTGGGAATTTGTCGAAACATGCCTTCAAGCTTTCGGATTCCCGCAGATTCTTATAGACCGAATTATGACTTGTGTTCGATCCCCCAAGTTTTCGATATGTCTAAATGGGGAGCTCCATGGATTCTTTTCTAGTGGGAGAGGAATTCGTCAAGGCGATCCGATGTCTCCTTATTTATTCACGCTTGTGATGGAGGTACTTACGGGAATCTTGGATTCGAAGACTAGTCATCGACTTCGGATTCTTCCGGGAGATGCAAATCAACGAAGATGTCTCACCTATTCTTCGCCGACGATGTACTCCTCTTCTCCGAAGCCACCTTGGCTTCGGTTGGCCTTCTAAAAGCTGGAATTGAATCCTTTTCGAATTGGAGTGGTCTAATACCAAATTTAACCAAAAGTGAAGTGTACATCTCCGGTGGCTCGACTAGTCTTCGGAATGGCATTGTCAATCTTCTCGGTTTCCAGGTTGGTTCTCTTCCTTTCCGCTACCTGGGGGTCCCTGTCATTTCTACAAGATTAGGGAAAGCTGACTGTAACGTTGGTTAATGCAATAACAGCCCGGATTCAATCGTGGACTCATAGATTCCTATCCTTTGCGGGTAGAATTTTGCTTATTAAGTCTGTGCTTCATTCCATTCAAGTGTTTTGGGCTAGCGTTTTCTTCCTGCCCTGTGCTGTGTTGGATCGAATTGAGAAGATCTCGTAGGCAATTTTTGTGGAAAGGGCCGGCGTTGGGTCCGGGTGGGGCCAAAGTGTCGTGGCAAGACATTTGCCTCCCGAGAAGAGAGGGAGGGCTAGGGATTCGGACGCTCGGGAGAATAATCTAGCCCTTATGCTCAAGCACATATGGAAGCTATTCTCTGATAAAGAATCTCTTTGGTGTAAATGGGTTCATGCCGTCTTCTTATCGAGGAAGAACTTCTGGATATCCCCGACCCCCACCTACCGCTCTTGGGCCCGGAAAAGGCTCCTCCGCCATCGTGGCATGTATCAACAACATTTTAGATGGAAGATAGGCAATGGCAAAGCTGTCTCTTTCTGGTTTGATCCGTGGCACCTTAATGGCCCGCTTAACCTCCTTTTCTCCAACCAACAAATATACAGATCGGGATTCCTCGAATCGCTTCCGTGGCTGATGCATTTTCTTCGCCTCTTGGGTGGTATGTCATTAATATTATGGCTGATTGGTGGGATCCTCTTCCTCAACTTACCCAGCTCGAGGACTGCTTCCAATGGATTCGTCATCCCTCGGGGCGGTTCTCTTCGGCTTCTGCGTATGACCTCTTTAGACCGAAAGGAAATGTGGTGCCGTGGTCTTCTTTTGTGTGGAGTACAGCCATGCCGCCTAGGTACCAAACCCATTTGTGGCTTATGGCCCGTAATAGGCTGCCTACTCAAGTTATGCTCCTCTCTTGGGCAGCGATTCCAGCAGCCTCTTGCCCGTTTTGCTCGAGCAGACCCGATTCCGTGGATCATCTGTTCTTTGCTTGTCGTGTTCCGTGTAACCTTGTTTCCTATTGGGCTGCAAAGTTTAATGTCGTTGGCGCAATAAATCGTGGCGGGAAAATCTTGATTGGGCCTCCAATCGTTTCTCGGGTGGGGATTCTATCAATCTCTCGGCTCGTTTTAGCTATGGTGCTCTTTGTTATATCATATGGAAAGAACGCAACAATATGATTTTTAGAAATCAGGCCCTCTTTATCCCGGCGATGAAGATGCATCTTTGCAAGGCCGTCAAAGACAAAGCAATGACATTCAAGCATGTGGTGGATATCCCGAAGAATAGACGGCTGCAGCGGAGTTGGGACTTAAGTCCTTCTATTTTCTTGTAATAGAGGGTTGTAGGTCTTAGTTCTTCCCTTTGTTGTTCGGCCTCTCGGCTTGTTGGTTGTTTTGTTCCCTTTGGTCCCTTGGCACCCCTTCACTCTTCTTGGACTGTCTTGTAGAGTGCTTATTTCTTGATGCCTCGTGGCCCGTTTACTTGTTTTTCTTTGCAAAATCAATATATTTCTTACCTTAACCAAAAAAAAACTAATGATGCGTTTGATAACATTTTTGATCTCGAGAACAATTTATGTTCACAAATAGTTTTTTTTTTTTTTTCATTTCTATTTCCGAAAATAAAGAATTTTTTTATTTTATTTCTTGTTTCCGTTCCAAATTTATTCTTCGAAATTAATTAATATTACCAAACTGATATCTATTTTTTTTATTCTGATAATAAAAGAATAGAATAATTGAAAAACAAGATGGTTATCAAATAGGGCCTTACCCTCAAAGCTTTCTTAGTTTTTGGTTCGTTGTTCTTTGAATAAATTTTACAGTTTCTCTTTCACTCGAATCTATTCATTTGGCAATGATAGTAAGATCGCTGTACTATTTTTGTGCATATTCAACAGTTAATCTAGTATATGTCCTAAAATAGCCATGCCATTACTTATTTGTTATTTAGTAGGTCTCGAATCTGTGATTGAGATTTAGCATGTCTTAACTTGAACAAGTATTCATTCTCTTCCCAGGGCTGCACACGGAAGCTCCAAAGATTGGAAGTCAGAGGAATGGCTTGGTGATGGACACGACACATACGGTCCCGTCTCGAGATCTCGACTTTGCATTATGCCAATGAAGGTACGGATTCGATCCTAAAAACCACATATGTAAAATAGTATTGACCTGGTTAGTGTCACGACTGCATATCCAAAGTATATGTTTTTAAATAGTTGTTTAGTAAAACTTTTAGTCGATCCAATCAAGGATTTTAAAATCTAATGATTTATGTAGCCAGTCCTTTCACCATCGGTGCACCTAATTATGCCGGTTTGTCAATTCTTACTATTAAGAAATAAAAATTGTAGGAAATTCTAAATTTATCAATAAATAAATAAAATACTAACAGAAAATAAGGGTGAAAAGAGGGCGCGCACAACTCTAGCGGTATTGCTAGCCAAACCCAATCTTCTCCTCGGCGATTTCAGCGGCAGTCGAACCTATGTTTGTAAGTTTGGAGATTAAAATTAATCTACGTATGTCGGATTTTCTTCTCCACTCTGCCAATACAAATATCAAAATTTTATTTCTTCGAAATTTTAGGGAGAGGAAACAAAAAAAAGAATCTGGGGAGGATATTTAGATATTTCCTTCATGTCATAATGTTTAATAAGTTTTACCATATTTGGTTATGTCCTTTCTTCACAAAAGGAAAACACTCTAAATCACTAAATTCGGCCAGATTCAGGTAAAATTCACATACATCCAAGCACTTAGTCGAATCAGTATACTTAAATCTCTCACCGAAGACCTTCTTCCTCCTCCCGGTAGTTTCTAAGTCAAATTTTAGGAGAAAGGTTTGATGGCCGAGATTCATGAGGTTCATCCAATCCAACGGTCGCCAAAATTTTCGTGAATGAGACGTAAAAAGCGCCCTGGAAGTCAACTGCTGATGTTGCGCGTGAAGTCAATAACAATTATTTGTTGGGGGCCAACGTAGAATCCTTCGAGAACATCGACGTACGAAACGAGAGCTTTCCATGATCCACACTATTGGCCTTGGCCTCGTCACCTCGGCAATCTGTCTGATTGCGCCAGATTAATTAACTTTAAACCAGTTATCCAACCTTTAATATCTTATCTTTAGTACAGTAATTTAAATGAATATAAACCTCTATTTATATCTTGTCCTGTGACCATTCCAAGCATGGCAAACCGTTAGGTCTCCCCAGCTGAAAGTTGCAGAAAAGTCAACATGGAATTTAAATATCAGCAACATAAAACACAAAGCACGTTATAGGATAAAATAATTTCTGTAAACTCAATCTCCATACACTTCTGTCTGTAACAAAATCAAGAACTACTCTATCTTTTGCAGCGAGAAATATGCCTAAAATCACTCATTTTAGTGGAATTAAGCACCATCCGATAATAAAGCTTTATGATCAAGTGTACCTAAAGCTAAGAGTTGTGTTTGTTCGGAAAAAAATTCATAATAAAGGAAGAAATCATTTTTTTAGTAAATATTTTCCCTTTTTGGGGTTAGGGAATCATTCTCCTAACTTCAAACATGGTTATTTACTTTGACCGTAAATGGTCTTCTATCGACGGATCATTTTTAGCAAATCAAATATGTGAAAGTCTTGAAAACTAATTCACAAAAAATTCTCTAACTAAAAAAAAAAAACACACCCTAAGGATAGATTGTAATTCAGATATTGAACCTCCAAAGCAACTCGTAACCCTCGAGGCCGAGAGAGACTGATAAAAGGAAAGCTTCATTCTTGATGTCCCTCTGAGTAGTGAATCTTGCATCTGGAGTATCATAAAGAACTTCAATAGGGCTTGTAGAAAAAAATTTCTTGGAATGATTTGGAAAAGAAACCCGTGTCTTGGTCCCCCACCCCACCCCAACCCCAACCAAAAAAAAAGAAAAAACTGAAGCCAAATCCTGGACTTATGCCCATAGAAAACGAAATTCTTTCCTGGTTCACATCCTGAAAATAATTAGAAAATATCTCAGCTTGCAAAGCTTTAAGGTCAAGCTCTTTGGCTATTCACTCTATCAGGTATGAATCCATAATGCTCTTTATCAAACTTTTTCTAATCGAGCTCTAAGGCCATAAGTGTTTTACCGAGAACAAAGATAGGACACCACAGTAACTCCTAAGCTTTAAGCTTTCTGAACAACACCATCACATGAAGAATGCTCTGTCCAGAAGTAAACAAATTTGTAAGGCTTCTCGATAACTTCTTGAGTTGGACAAAGTTGCATGAGTCCAGCAATATGATCAGAAGTAATGCCAGGAGAGAGGATCACCATGACATTTGGAAACTGAGAAAGCCAGGAATGAGATATCGAAATTCTATCTAGTGATCGAGCAACAAATCCGTCCTCCCTTTGATTGGACCACGCAAACAAGTTCGGGGCTATATGGATGATCAAACCATTCAGCACCCTCCTAAAGCAAACTACATTCATGCATATCAGCACTAGAAGAACCACCAGCATTACTTGTCTCAGCAGGGGTTCGAATAGATTAAAGTCAGCTGCAATTATCCAAGCCAAATTCCTCATTAGAGGAGGAAAGAGTGAACAATCTCTTGCCCAGACCTACTTTAAATCTCAGTACCTCCACCGTTGTTCTCTTTGTAGTTCAGTTTGCCATATAAGTTAGAAAGTAGAAAGAAACCCAACCGTAATTCATTTTTTTTTTAAATGAAAAACCTCTTCATTTGCCTCAGCCTCGCTCTCCTGGTGGCTTGCCTTTCTTTCTTTTTTCACCCGCCTCTCTTTGCTTGCCTTACCGCTTGACTCTATCTGCTCGCCTCTAGCCTCTCCTTGCTTGCCTCACACGTTTGGCTTTTATAGTTTGTTGCTTTTAGCACGTGTGATATTTCTATGGTTAATTTATCTCACACTTATATATATGATATATATTGGTGTTCATAATTTGGTTGTTCAATGTCGCATGATTGATGGATATGTAATTTGCAATTTGTTCTTCAAAAAATACACAAGTGGAATAACAAATAATTGATTTGTCCTGAATCGACTCTAGAACCGGACCAAACCCATAGGGTTGGTCTGATTTTTGGTTTCAAGCTCAATAAGGTTAGTTCTCGACGTCTCGTTCCCAAAATTGGGGACCAATACCATGTAAATTGATCCTTGGGGTAGGTGCTAAACCAGCCCAACCCGGACCATATAAGGGAGAGCCATAATGCTGGATACAAGTACATCCAAGAAGGAACTTAGCCTGAATAGCAGTAGCATGACTCTGTCTGACTCTAGTTTCCATTCCAGCAGACATATAGCGTATTAGTGCTCCACTTACGCACCATACTTCTAACATCACTCTGCCTTGGGGTGTTATTAAAACTCCATTGTATGCCAAAGAAAATTCAACTAGTTAGAGCTTGCAACAGTGGAAGAACCCACCCTTACATTACTAGATGAAATGTTGAGCAAGTTCTTTGCATTTCGATTGTTCTGAGAACAACCGTCCAAGATATCGTTCGCAGTAACTGCAGCAGCCCTAGGGTTCTTAACATTCGAGCTATTGGAGGAGCCCTCTTGGCAGAAACTTCTAGAGAAGCAACATCCTTACCAAAATCATCTGTTCCCAAGCAAATTAAGGAGACAAAAGAGTCCCTCACAGGTAAAACATCAGGCAGAGGAGCTTCATTAATCTCACAAGAAGTCATCACAAGAGAGTCAACCATTAGCTCCTGAGCAACCATTTCACATGTTTCACCGTAAAACACACGCCAACTCTATCTGGAACCATGGCAACTCCACGCTTCTTCCATCGATTTTGCAGGTTGAATTGGTTGACTTCTTTACTAGCATTCGAGAAGTTGCATGACTCTTTCAGTGCATTCCAGAGAGGGTCTAGCGTGCAGTGCTGAATTCATTGTCCATAGTGTGTTATCAACCCGTTGCCTAGAAAATTAATTTCCTATAAGGAAATTTGAGAGTAAGTAGAAAGTAAGCGTAGAGAAAATAACCAGGAAAAGAGTAAGCCAAGGAACAACGGTATAAGTTACCCTTATCTCTTCTGGGCATTTCTTCAGCTCTACCGCTATCCTCTGGATCCAGTTTTTCGGCAACAAGCAAGCCCTGTGGACCACCGAAACCTCGGAATGCTGTGTTACTAGGCAAATTAGTGAAGCAAACCCTTCCAATGACCCTCATGTTGGGTATCTCATAGACATTATCAGAATGAAACATGGCATGATCAAGGACGGCGAGAGACAGGTCGAGAGAATTCCCAGCATTATTATAAAGTTCGAGATCCAGTGCCAGCACCTTTCCCTCCTTCGTAAATCCTACCTGTATCAAGTAATTTAACTGATCACTGTGCTGTGCGTGCAGAGCAAAGATACATTTTTCCCTAAGCACACATTTTTTTTTTGTCAGTCCTACTCTATGCCTACTCTACACTCACTCGCAGACTTGTGCCCTACCTCTTGCAAGGCGTGGGAGTCGCAACCCACTTTCGAAACTTACGCGTCCCTACCCCTCATCCCCCTGACAAAGTGAGGATTTGAACCCCTCACCTCCCCCTTCCATGTTGAAAGGGTGGCCACTGGGACGAACCCCCAGTGGTTCCCTAAGCACACTTCACATGCCGTAATGCAACAAGCCATGATGCTAATATCTAGATTTAAAATGTAAAAACAGCAATTTCCGATCGAAATTGATCAAAATGACTAAATTGGCCAATGCTAATCTTAGGCTATCCTCACTTTCTTCCATCCACCAGTCCCTTTCTCTAATACATCCTGCAAACACAACAAAAGAGTCAGGTCCTAGCCTGACGGACATTTTAGAAGGAAAGAACAGAAGATTACGCGCGAGAATGTTTTTTGAGACACTAATACGTTCCTCGAAATCTCTATGGTAGATGGAGAAGGGCCCAAAGCTTAGAGCACCCATGCTCGAATCCACACAGCAAATTAGGAAGGAGGGAGAAAAGCGAAAGCGAGAAATTACCTGGACGTTGGAGAGAACGACCGCGGACTCGAGGGAGGAGGTCGGGCGAGCGACCGGCGGGATCGTGATGCGGGCGGAACTGGAGATCGGCAGGCCGGTGGGAGAGAGGGGGTCAGGCGCGACCGTTCCACCGTATAGGACGAGCCGGCGCCGGATCCAGAGCCGGAGGGGCGGCACGGTGGTTCGCCGTCGAAGAGAGGGAGGGCAGAGAGAGACGCGAGGAGAGAGAAAGAGCAAGGGATGGACGAGCAGGTCGGAGAGAGAGAGGGGCGCGAAGGAAGAGACTCACGGAAGAAAATTTTCCAAAATGGCGTCTGATTTTGGGCCCCAATCTGTCCAGAGTTTGGGTCCCACGAGAGGACACGTGTCGTCTTCTACAACCTTCTTATTTGTCACGCGCTGGAGCCTGGAACGTGAGGCTAGCCACTTCGCACTTCCTAGTGTGCATTGTCCGACGTTCGCGATTTTCGTCCTCGAAATGGCCGATTTTCCCCGGAGGAGAAAACGAGGCCGTCACCCACCACATTCCCATTCCCCTTCCCCCCCTTTAATTCTCCTTCTCTTCGCAAACCTAAGCAACGCCGCCAGTCGCGATTTCCTCCTTCCCTCGCTTCTCGCTTCCGCTGTCCCATGGCTTCGTCTGGTATGTGTTCTTTTTGTTCCTCGTTCACAGAGAGAGAGAGAGAGAGAGAGTCGCATATGCGCTTTGTGTTTCTTCTCCATGACTGATTCCGCTGTCCCATGGCTTCGTTTGTTCCTCGTTCACAGAGAGAGAGAGAGAGAGAGAGAGAGAGAGAGATTCGCATATGCGCTTTGTGTTTCTTCTCCATGACTGATTCTTATCTTACTGAGTTTTACATTATTTTTTGTGAGTGAATTTGATGTTCTTGTGTCTTACTATTTCAAATCTGTCAAAAGTATTTCTTTGAAATTATAGTTTTGATATGTGCAAGTGTATTTGTGTAATGGACAAGGTAGTTTCACTAGTTGATAGAAATGATTCTGGAGGAGGTGTTGCTGGAGGAGTAGGGTATGGAGTTTATTCTTGACTCTCCACACTCGCACAAGAATGAGTACTAGCTATATCTATAGAGCCACTCCCCCGACTCTAGAAGTTTTACTGGCACTGAATAGTTTCCCGCTCAAATCTCAGCCATCGATTCTATCCATCAACCTTTTAGTTTCTCAAATAGTTAACCACTTAAATTTTTTCAGAGATACACACTCAGAGCAATATCGTGTATCTCAAAATACCAAACCTCTAAAACCATAATGTGAATCCTTAATTAGCTCCAAGAGGACTAGGACTAGTTTGGCGTATTTCATATGTTCCAACATGGAAGTTTTGTGACTTTATTTATCATCTGAAGGGGCTCCTTCTGATATTAAATTTAACTCCCTTTCTCAGCCGCAACTTAATTCTCTCTCTTTTTATTCGTTGTTAAGTTGGCGTGTGCTCACATCTTATTCTTTAACACCACCAATGGAATTTCTGTGCTGGCATTTCACCAAGAAGTCACAGAACTTTGTAGTTACTATATTTTGGATAGAAAAAAGGTAATATTATCAGCTGCATCCGGAGCAGATAGGACCAATGCATGTGACCGTTGGTTTTATAGAAGAAATGACATGACAGTTTTCTCCCAAGTCTTTTTGACAATATCCTGTATTCACGTTGTCCACCAATTCCTAGAATTCATTATGGAATTTCCACAATTCAATTGGCTCTAAGTATAAACAAATTGTGCGTGGACACCTTTTTGTCATGATAATTTCACATGAAGTAGGTGTTGCCTAGACATTACAAACAACTTGCATGAGATGAGATTCTAGTTTCTGCTGTCGTACTAAGTACTTGTGGTTTTATCTACATTATCTTCTTTTGTTGGTCCACTCTTGTGGGAATTTGTTCATGAACGTATTGCACCATTAGAATATGTCTCATGTATTTATTCAGAATGTGAGGAGACAAAAGTGATAGGATTGTTGACAGATCTTTTACATGTGACATGAAACAGAGTGTTTGATCGGGAACGGCTCTTGTTCTCCCATATTACTGCTAGCCGAGAAGAGACGTGATGGCTGTGCTCCTTCCGAGGGCAGGCCCATAGAGGAACTGCGGCGAGTAATCCCACCGGGAAGTTCCATCAGTATAAAGCGTGGCGAGTACAACCTCAATGGAAAAAGCTGCAACGCGCAGATAGTGATATTTTTTGTTGCTGCTGGTGCTGATGTGGCAACAGCGGGACTGGCCTGTCTTCATAATAAACTGAAGGCCAAGGGTCAAATCTACCTTAGTTTTGCGGAAGGAGGGATTGTCACGGAGGTCACTGACGATGCCGGCATCGAAAAGATCAAAATGACCATAAACCAGAATACGAAAATGAAAGGGAGGTTTCCCTTTTCAGGTAATTAGTTTAAAAATCTGAAATGCCTTCTTGTCTTTTTTCATTTCTGCTGTTGCCATTTGAAAAGACCGGCTCGCTGTTTTGACTGATTACCATAGTTCCCAGTCGATTCATCTGCGAATGAGTGGACAAGGAGGTTATTTATGGCAAGCTGTGGTGACTTCTTCACTGTATGCAAATAACTCAAGTACATTGTTAAACCTGAAAATCAAACTGATCCTTAGCTACAATATTTACCTCTCTGTGTATCGGTTTTGAGGTCCTACATATAGGTATTTAGAAATTATTAGTCAGCTGTTGACAGAATATGTTTTAGGTGGTATCTGATGAGAAGCTAAGGATCGAGATGTACGTCCACCCGGTGCATGTTTTTTCTGTAATGGTACCTGTATTTCGACTATTAGGTTTCTATTCCGATAGCATTCTAACAGCTTTGGAAATTTCTAGGCGTTGCTGGCCTTCCCCATTAACCACAAAAAAATTCTTAATTTTGATAAATATGTAGAACAACGATTCCAGATTTTGAGATTGATATGCTCAACAATTTATCAATACTCCGGAATATTATGTAGTATAGTCCTAGTCAAATTGCTTGGTGCTTTATTTACACTGTTTATTGTATGCTTGAGCGTTGGTTGGACAGTTTATTGAAGTGTTAACGCATCTAATGTTTCATATACGGCAAGTATTACACAACATTAGCTTATTTTCTTTTTTTTCTTTTTTTTTTTTTTTTTCAGGTCTGGTTGGCTTCTTGTTGAGGACGTTCTTCTGGCAATTTCTACTGGGCACGTTTCCGGCATTTTAGGTTGTAATTCATTTTTTCATAAGTTTGTTGAAAGATGATAGAACTATATATCCGTATCTTTTGTTTGCATGACCTTCTCGGCATTTTGAAGTTGTTCCTTTTACAAGAGATGATTAGTTCTTTACACGAATCAATGAGTTGGATCTCCCTATTTTTCGGTGATAATTGAATAGAAGATGATAGAATGATAAAAGTGTAAGTAGGCTTATTTATTTTTTTTAGTTTCGTTTTATACGACTTTCTCTGCATATGGTTGCGTATGACCATAAACATAGTCATGGCATGAGCCTTAGTGCCTACACGGTTCTTTTGTTGGATCAATATTATGGCTCTGTCCTCTTCGGAAGTCAACTATTCCCCCTCGGCCTTAGATTATACAAAACCGTGGTTGGTTCTGGCCTTAATCTAGAAGCGATGAGATAGTAGAATTACAAATGAATTCGCATTGAAGAATTTGTACCTTTTGGGGGCTATTGAACCGTAAATGCGGAATATGATATTTGTTTCCTGCTGATTGTTTTCATGAGGCAAATCCAAAAGGGCTTGCGGTGGAAAACTAACCCCCTCGTGGGCATTCCAAGTTGTGATCTGATTTGGTTGTATCACGGGAGCGCTTGTGGGGAGATCAGTCCTGCTTGTAGGGACAGTATCATGCTTGCAACTTCTCCCAATTAGATAGATGTACGGTTGGAAAAGGCTTACGGAACTTTGAGACTAGATATTCTATGTTGAAGGCAGCCTCACTTGATTGAGTGTTAGCACAACATTGTTTGCTCTCGCAACTTTAATACGCATCCTGCTAGTTTAAGAGTGCTTGAGACTTATTTATCAGTGCGATAACTCAAACTCATGCCTCAGGGAATCAAAAAAGACGTTTTTGAAATCTAAAAGAAATCATGTGTTGACGGTCTCAAAAGAAGGGGATACATGTTTGTTTATTGATCATCGATCGATCTCTTTTGTGCAACAAGTCCTACACATTACATGTATTGTTGAGAACAGTAAATCCGCGCGACGAAGTAAATAATGTACTTATATTCCTCTAACTTGCTAATCCCACTTCTCATCGGTGGGTTGTGAGCCGTGGACATCATCCACACGAAAAATTAACTACAATATATAGCGAAGTAATGTCCATAGTTGTATTGTAACTCATCGATTAAAGGGAAATTGTAGGATGTTTCGGACAACAAGGATTAGTGGAAAATTCTGGCGATAGATAATTCCCTATCGAAGTAACGGTCTAGATCCTTGGCAATAGGGTAGAACTCATTGTAGTATATTTCACACCACTTATACATTGAGTTGCTATGGATTTTTTGGCCCAAGAAAAAAAAAACTTGCGATGGAACTTATATACACTCAAGTCTCTCATCACTCCACTTAATAGTAAAAAAAATTCTTCGGTGCGATTTATGTGCTTTATAGCATATCATTCACGGTGAAAGTTGCTTCTCTGTATTCTTCCTGATATGGTTGTAGCCTTGTAGGGGATTTCTCACTACTTTATACATCAAATTTGTTCCCACCGAAAAATCTAGCTTTTAAGACTTCATTCCAATTTCGTACTCGGTTCTATTTGCATCTCTATATTTCACCCAACCAATAAAACAGATGAGAAAAAAATGTTTAAACACAATGTTTAGATATGATACAAACTGAAATTAAATATCAAATACGTTATGATCTCTCTTGAAATTTTTCTATAGGGTGCACTTTTGAAATTTAACTCTTGAATCTGCGTCCCAATGAAGAAAAAAAAAAAAAAAAACATTGGCCTTCAAAAAGTGGACTACAAATATTTTTCCTACTCACATGGCAGACATCAGATTTAGACTTTCTGATGATGATGAAGTGACGAAGAAGAAGAAGATGATGGATAAAAGTAATGGGCAATGTTCTTCAGTATTTACTAGATTTGACATTAAGTATGAAAACACCTTATGATTAGTCAGGAAAAGCACAATTTTTCTTTAATTGACTTAAGTACAATTCCTTTTAGCTTTTGTGTTTGGTCGACAGATCTACGATAAAGTTTCAGTGAAGTTCAACCAATCCTAGACTCCGCGCAAAGGCATTTTTCAAAGAGATTGAAATTACTCACAAATAATAAAAAAAAAATCAATTTCTTCTTCTCTCTTTTTATTTTCTCTCTATTTTCTTCTCGGCCCCTTTTTCAGCCGTTGCCGCTCAACAACTGATACATGAGATGTAAATTTTAACTTAAAAGTAAAAGGAACGTAAAAGACAATAAAACCCTTAACAAAATTTGGCTTCGCCCGCCAACAAGTGGCCCGGTCCAATTACTTTTACAGATATATTTGGGGAAGATTCTTGATGACGATGAGATATGGATAATAAAAAGACGACTTTGATCTTCAACTAAGAATGCAAAATTATTCTTTTGACTATGATTGGGCCCTTTCGTTTTAAGGGTGGCCTCTTCTGCTGTTTTTTTGCGGTTTTCTGATTTGGTCCGGTTTGAATGGGCTAAGAAAGCAAAGACATTCACGTGACCGTAGACCAAATGACATATGATCTTACAAAATTGGTCCAATAAGCCCATGTATAATTTATAAAAAAAAAAAGAGGTGAAATCTAAGAAAAAGTGTTAGAGTAAGTGTAGAATGAAATATAATAAGTCCGACAAAAAAAAAAAAATCTAGGAAAAGGGTAATAAAAAAGAGAACGGTCCTACTTAATAGATTTGATAATAGGAGCGAAGATATGCCGCTTTCAATTGCCTCGTGTCCCAACATAAATTATTGTCAATATTTCACTTTTTGATAGATTAATTATTTTTAGCAACACAATCAAACGTTTTTAAAAAAATATATTTTTATAATTTATATTTTGCGAAATAGACACAACGGAAATAAAAAAGGATCCGAAACCATGTTCGACAAACTTCCCAATGGACCGGTAGGAGAACGTCCGCCGACTTCACCCGGGTCAAAGTGCTGACTCTACCAACCAAAAAGCTTTCTTCGCTTTTGTTTTGTTTTTTTTTTTTTTGGGTCAAATTCTTCCCTTTTGTTGACTACTTCATTTTTTTTTTCTTCTCTCAACTAAATTTGACCTTATTCAATCCAAGGCCAACTCTCGTTTTCCTTGTCGGTCCACGAGGGTTCACGTATGGTAACTCTGAAGTCAACTGCTTACTGTGAAAAACAAGATCGATTATTTTTTGAGAAAATGATTGGATGATAATTTTTAATTTGCTGTCAAATTAAAAGTTTATTTTAGATTACAAGAAATTAAATGATAAATAATTATATATTGCTTTGAAATCCACTCATTCAAGAATTTGTGATTCATATCGAATTGTTATATTCATAATAGTCCAAAAATCGTTATGCTAGCAGAGCTCTTATTTTTATATCATGCTTTCAACTTCTTCCAATATGGTTGGAGTAGGCTCATGAAAAGCATTAGCCCGTGATGGTCAAACTTTGATTTTTGGTGTTGAAGACAGCCCTGCCGGAGCGTTAGCATGATATTGTTTGTTTTGGTTGCAGTTCGCTCAGCTTCAATGGCTTTGATAAGGGCCATGCTAATTTAAGGTTGTAAGAGACTCTTTTATCAACGCAATAACCCACATCTGTACTACGTGAAATCAAAGACATATGTGGAATCCAAAAAAAAAAAAAAAAATGTACCAATGTTCCCAAAATAAGTGGATTCATGTTTGTCTACTGAGTTTATACACGAGTTTATCGACCGATCTCCTTCACCCTACAAGTCACCCGCATTGCGCATATCGTTGTGTGGAGCAAATCTATGCTATGAAATGCAAAATGGACTATATTTCTCTCCAATCGTTTTTTTCTTTTTGTGAGTTATGAATTGCAATCACCTATGTGTAAAATTAACTAAATATAAATCTAGATGATTGTTGACACTTAAATTTTGGCGACCCATTTAATCATTTATTAATTACATAGATAATTAGGGATTAAATTTTTAAACCCTAGTAAAAATAATTTTCATTAAATTACATGGCATATAGGCATTAAGAGCATTTGCATTAGTAGTAATAGAGCCTTTTTGTTAACATAAAAAAAAATAGAAAATTAATTAAAGGAACGATTATTTAAAAAAAAAAAAAAAAAGAAGAAGAAAACAAACACAAGCCGACCCAGCCTTCTTTCCTTTTTTTTTTTTTTTTCTTCGTCACTCTTCGCCTGGCCCTCTTCTTTTCGGGGCGTACCCTGCACGCCTCTGCTTTTTCCCTTCACGCCGCTCACGCTTTCTGCTAAAAAGGAAGAGCGACGGAGGTACAAAGACAAGGTCGCAGCAGGCGGCAGCGTGATCCCAGGGTTGGGGATCAGGTCGGCCACGACACGACAGGGTGACGGTGGCAGAAGCCATGTACACCTGTCACTGGCCAAGCTTAAAAGAAAGAGAGCGGTTTTCTGGGGGCTCGAGCCAGGGGGAGAGGGAGGTCGAGAAGGTGGCTCGTTGTCGTGGGAGGTCCGTCCACTAGCCCCCGTCCGCCACGGCCTTTCCGTGAACCGGTCTTCCTCTCGAGTGTAGGTGCTTGTTATTTGTTTTTTTTTTTGTTGGGGGAATCGAGTCTGAGCTCGCGGCCAACGAAGGGAGTTTTGGTCCCGTTGGTCCTCTGTGAAACCTACTGTGTGATCTAGTATGCATGTTCGGAAGTTAGGTCTGTGTCCGAATTCCCATCGAGTTCGAAATCCCTCGTTTTGGTAGCGCACGCCAAATGCTTGTGAAAATGTTTCTGTCGAATTCGTGACCACCTCCTCTGACTTTGGCTTGCTCTTGAAGTGCTGGTTATTGTCTCGTTTTTTTGCTTCGTTGAGGACTGGTCTATGGGAGTCCCGACCCCATCCATGTGGTGCTGTGCCGTGTTTTAGTTTTGCGCATCGGTTGTTAAATATTTCGGGGCGTTTGGAGTCTCGGTTGATCCCGTGTCCTCTCTTCGGTTGATGCCCGTTAGGTGTTCGTTAAAGTATCTGACTGAGCTCGTGTGGATTTTCTTTGATTTACGCTTTGCTTCTGTACATCGGCTTGTCAATTGATGAGGTGTGTCCATGAGGTAGTGGTTGGCATTCGTCGATGGCGTGAGTGGGCATGGTTTGTTTGGCTTTGGCTCGATGAAGGAGATGATCCGCAAAGGAGGCATATGGTTTGGGTGAACTTCGGTGAAAATGTTGCAGAGAAGAGGGGGACTCCGAAAAGGGGCTGAGAGTGGAGAAGAAAGGAATGTAATAGGATTAAAAAAAAAAACAAGAAGAAGAGGAAAAAGCAAAAGCATAAAGAAAAACAAATAGAATGAAAGAAAAGAGAAAATGGGCTGTGGTTTGTCTGCTTGGGCTGGTCGATGGGCCGGTGTGATATGGGCTGCGGTGAAGTGGGTTAGAGGGCTGGGGGCCGTCCCTTTTTTTTAAAAAGAATTCTGCGTGGGCCTTTTCATTTTTCCTAAGTGGGCTTTGAGGCCAGCCCGGTTTTAGCCCAACCCAGAAGGCTCCGGGTCGGTTTAGACCCTGCCCGAATTTTTTAATATTAAAAAAATACAAAAATCCAGAAAATTCTAAAAAAATTAAACATTCAGAAAACCATAAAAATATTAAAAATTCATAAAATTTTGAAAATTCAAAAAATCCATAAAAATCCTTGGAAAATTTAAAATTTTAAAAATACAATTATCTTTTGAGAATTCAAAAATATTAACAATATAAATAAACCAAAAAATTCCTAAAAATCAAGAAAATTTTCAAAAATTTCAATTTCTTGAAAATGGCTAAAGAATTCTTTTGGGTAGTCTTTTCTTTAAATATGTGAAAATCCTTGGTAAAAATTTTACTCAATTGAATGGGCCTCTAGGGCTTTACCATAGAGTTCTGATTACCCTTAGAGGAAGATACTCTTGATTGATTAGGACTTCCCTATAGCTTAGTTAGGAATGACACCTAATTATCTTTTAGTTGTTAGATGCTTCTTTTCCCTACACTTTATTCAATGCCTTATTTGGTTATTGTTTGTTATTTTAATAATTGTGTACTCACATGATCACCTCATGGGTTAGTAGAAAGGTCTAATATTTATTCAAATTGTCTGGCAAAAATCTTTTTGTAATGAATAAGATTAAGTGCCAAAAATGCACTAATTACTTCATTAGTGTAATTAAGTTTCCGATCCTAGATTCTCTAGTTGTGTAGGAACTGAAGTGTAATTGGTTTCTAGCCAATTCCAATAGACTGGTGGCGACTCATCATTAAAAGGTTTTTATGAACACCCCAACATTGTGCGTGGTATGGCCTTGAAATTCCAATAGACTAGTGGCGACTCCTCATTAAAAAGTTTTTATGAACACCCCAACATTGTGCGTGATATGGCCTTGAAAGAGCCCACACCTAATCATGAGTTATAGGCCCGTCTTTTAGGCAATATCTCTAAATCTATATTTTTTCCTCTATGAATGGAAAAGGTAGGTCGCCGCAGTGATATCCCTATGATTGTAACCTACTGATCAAAGGGTAGATGGAGGATGTTTCCGCAATCAAAGTTAGGAAAAAAAAAAAAAACATGACCAATACCAATAGACAATTTCCCTCTCCACTTAATAGTCTAAATTGTTCGGTGCAATTTATGTGCTATAGCATTGCAGTGTTTCAATAGTATATATGACAGCGTCCTTCCTATCCTGTACTGCAATACAAGCACTATCAGAAACAAAGAATGATACTCTCGTTCCAAAACCAGACCCCATCTCTCAACCATTTGCTTATGAGACAGCAAAAATATTGCTCTTTACGGACTTACTGCCAATCAATCTCAATCTAGCATCACTAACTATGTTTCTGTATGCGGTGTCTACATCCAACACAGCTCCTTCCTTAGTAAATCTCCTGTTCTTAGCTTGTAAAAGCCGACAGGCAGGTTCCACACCAAGCGAGTTTAACCAGCATTGCCTGAAAAGAAGCACCCTTTGACATCTGTTTTATCCAATGAAACTCTGCAGTCCCCACATTGCGCTTCCTATTTATGCCAAAGAGATCCGGCACTCTCCTCCAGACTAAAGCTGAAAACCTACGTTCGAAGAATAGATGATCTCTACTCTCTCGTTCACAAGGCCACATATAGTGCAACTAGCTGAAGACATAGAACGCCACTTACCAATCCCATGTCTGACTGGCAAGCCTATTGAGAACAAGCAACCAAGAGATGAAACAATGCTTGGAATAGATGGCTGAACCAAATGCATTGTACCAATTAACATGCTGGCGCTTCACTCTAATAGTCTTCCGAGCACTAGCAGTAGTGTAAGAACCAGGTGAACATGGATTCCAAATCAATGTATCATCAACTGCCGCATTGGGGAAGAACACACCAGAAATAGCAGCATGAATCTGCAGCATAGTAGATCTTGCACAGGGCCAGCACCATCCAAGATCATTTATGACCTGAAACTCTTTGCAATTCGAAGATGGACCATAGTTAAAGATCACTCTTGGGAATTTATCTAACAGTGGCCCCAAAAAATGTCTTGCCTAAGAATTTTGGAAAGGTCATCAGTTGATGATACTGGATGCCACAACGTACAATCCCCCTAGAAACGTGATACATCTGAATCAAGAATAACAAATGAGAGTTCGATTATATTTTTTCTGTTATAGGAACATAAATCTGAAGCCAGAACATCATAATAGAGTCTCCCGTCAAACAGGTCTCGTCAATAGGTTCTTTGTGACGACAATATCAGAAGAATTCTGTTGACCAAACATGAAGCGTGTTCATGTGGGAGAAACCAATGAATCAAAAACGGGAGCCAACATGATCAATCGTCTTGAGAATAAATTTGTAGAGATCGATGGCAGAAGTTGCATGAGATTTGAAGAACTTTCTTGTGATAAACCTGAAATTCACCAGAGTTGCGCTCATCATGGCCAACTTCTTGATTTCCGGAAGCTTCTCTATCATCCGAGGACGTGGTCCTGCGAGCAATCCAAGGGCTGAGTTTATAACGTGACCGTTCAAATGCCCAAGAAGCTACTTCAAAAAGATGCTTCAAAATCTTTCTTGAACTCTCCGAAACAATTTCAAGCACGTAGGGATTTGTCGCGGGTACAACACATGGGAAAGTCCCAATAATAAGCCACTTAATTGGAGACTCCACGTTGGAGTAAATTAGCATGCCAAGATGGCGGATGTCAGTAGCACAATCGTACAGTTGGATATGAGATGGAGCTCCAGCCGACAGTCCTTTGAATGATCCAAAGGTGAGCGCCAAAGTATAAAATCGACACTCCTCCAATAGCAATCAACATTGTCTCTCCAAATTTGACGAGAGATCCAGAGAGAGCAAGAAGCAACAGAAGCAAACTGGTAAAATGCTCATGGAAGGATTTGGAGAATTCCAGTCCTTGCTCATTCAATCTGTCAAAGCTTAGAGGAAGGACAATAACTTACTCTAAAAACGAGTAGAATGTAGATGTTAGGTATGATCGGGGTGGTTGTCTTCATTTTTTCGATTTTTACTTGTTCATCAAGCTTAAAAACCCTATAGATAGAGGTGTTCTCTTCAATTGTAATAAAACTTAGGAATCTATAAATTTGAGAATTCAAGAAGAATAAACAGAGCAAGAAAACCCTAATTGTGATTAGAAAATTCGAAGGAAGTTCTCCTTAAACGAAATCAATCAATTTGTAACCCTTGATCTCATGAATAATATATTCAAATTTAAACTAATTTCGTCAACATTTAACTTTTGAATTGGGATCACAAATTCTCAGCCCTCTTCTTCTTCTTTCTCCCAATTCCATCAACATTTGACCAATCGATCACAAATTCTCAGCCCTCTTCTTCTTCTTTCTCCCCTGATCTCTCGGTGGTCTTCGGTGCACTCTCTCTCTCTCTCTCCTTTATTGGACACACGCACGGAGCATAGCCCCGCTTTCTTTTTTCCTTTTTGACTTTTCTTCCTTTTTATTTCTTTTTGTTTTATGCTGGCTGAGTCCACCCTTAGTGCTAGTGCCAAGTCCGTCGCATATGGGGTAGATCGACGCCCCATTAAGCAATCTCATGGCCATCGAGACCGCCGCCTCCGGATCTCTGGAGGAGACGCCTCTAAATCTTGGAGGCGGGCATCAAGAGTTAACCACGATAGAGGAGCCTCCGAGTCCACGTTTGGGAGGCTAATATGAGAGAGAGAGAGAGAGAGAGAGAGAGAGAGAGAGAGGAGTTCACGACGGCCCGGCCTGAAAAAGTGGTGGTCGCCGACGGCTTTGCTAGTTGCGATTATGGAAGGCGGTGGACACAATCACTCCATGTGCCCAATTAAAATCAATTACACTAAATACATTACGCGATTATTTTGGCTTATCATCGTTTAGATGAACATATCCAAATCCAAATCATTCCATTTATCAAGTTGCTCTAATGTGCCCATGAGGTAACGCTGAATGCGGTACAAAACGGGAAATTATTTGATTTGTACTCTCCTAAACTCCACTCCAACGTAAAAGAATCATGCGATTGTATTCGTAATAAAGCAAGTCGCACCCCAAATAGCCGCTGGCCGATTTCCAGGAGGCGACAGTGATACTTGAAGTCAAAACAGACTGATGAATATAGAAGATCTGGATAGGAAGAAGAGACGGTTTTGATGAAGGCGTTACAAACAGCCAGAGCCATCATTAGCCTTCTGCAGTACATTCATGACCCGGCATGATTATTGAACGAGGAAACAAAAGATGACTTGGGACAATTTGTTGAAG
Source organism: Eucalyptus viminalis (assembly GCA_014182385.1). Classification (NCBI taxonomy): domain Eukaryota; kingdom Viridiplantae; phylum Streptophyta; class Magnoliopsida; order Myrtales; family Myrtaceae; genus Eucalyptus; species Eucalyptus viminalis. The sequence goes on along the minus strand of CM024530.1, from coordinate 16,277,905 downwards.
GGCTTTGAGAGTAGAGGATCAACTAGACTAACTCATCACCAAAGTTGCACTCGCCATGGCTAGCATCTCGATTCGCGGAGACTTTTCTCTCGCTCGACAGCATGGTCCAGAGGGCAATCCAGGATCGGCTGAGTTTACCACGCGATTGTTGGAATGCCCGACCAGATGCTCCAACAAGATGCCTCCAAGTCTAGCTCGTCCTATCCAAAACAGGTTGAAGCAAGTAGGGATCTGTTGCGGGAAAAACCCAAGGGAAGGTCCAGATGACTAGCCACTTGATCTGAGACTCGAGATTCGAGTAACTTAGCATGCCGAAGAAAACGGATGTCAATGGCACTACCGTCCAGTTGGGTTGGAGATGAAGAGAGCTCCTATCAATCGTCCTCTGGACGATCCAAAGGTGAGCGCCAAAGTATAAGATCGACAATTCTCCGATGGCAACCAACATTCTCTCTTCCACTTTGACGGAACACAGTGATTCAAAGAGAGCAATCGGCCTCAGCAACAAGCTGGAGAAATGCTTGTGAAAGGCTTGGGGGAAGTCGAGCCGTTGCTCATTTGATATGTACAAAGTTTAGAGGAAGGAGGACATAACTAGGCCGGAGTATATTATAATTATAGTCTCTTTTTGTTGGCGAATGATGTAACTTAAGGGCGCGTTTGATAACGATTCTGTTCCCGATAGTAGATTCTGATCAGAACTGATTCTTTTTTATTCTGTTCCCGGAAACTGATTCTAAGCATTTTAAGTTGTTTGGTAACTGTCCAAAATTTCCGATTTTGGAATAGAATTGTGTTTGGTCGTATTCATTAATTCTGTTCCAAATCAATTTCTTCTAATTTTTAAATATTTTTTTTACTTTTTTCCTTTTTTTTTCATTTTTTTTTCATTTTTTCATTTTCTTTTTCATTTTCCTTTTTTCTTCTTCTCATCTTCTTCTTCTTCTTCTTCTGGCCGGCGACCTCACCGGAGCGTCGTCGGCCCTCGTCAGCCGAGCCTTGCCAGCAGTTGGGCGAGGCTCGCCTAGCCCCGCCGATGGCCAGGCCGGCCTCGTCGGGGTTGGGCGAGGCCCGCGCACCATCGCCGGGGGGCGAGCCTCGCCTGGCGACCGGTGGGGCTGGGCAAGCCTCCGGCGAGCTCGCCGGACCGGTGGCCGGTGGCGGCGAACAGCGGCTGGCGGCGGCGGTGGCGGTGGACGGCGACGGCAAATGGCGAATGGTGGCAGGCGATGGTGAACGGCGGTCACGAGATTGGCCAAAGGGAAGAAGAAAATTTCTTGATTTTAATTCTCAAATTCGTTCCTAGAAGAAGAATCAACTTTTTTTTTTGTTCTTGATTCTATTCCGAATCTGTTCCCGGGAATAAAAATTTTACCAAACGCGATTCTAGGCCGAAACTGATTCTGGGAACAAAGAATCAGAATTTGGCATTGTTTGTATGGTTACCAAACAGGGCCTAAGTAAATTTAGAAACAGACAAAAAGCAAGGAAAAGGTCAATAATTTTCTTCAACGCCAGTCGGAGGAAACCTTCCTCTAGGGGTGAGCAGCGGTTTAGGGTCGACCCTGGACCGACCCTGGACCGGCCCAACCCCGCGGTCCCGGTCCGGTTCCCAAGGGGACTGGGTCGGTCCTTGGTCCCGAAATTCCAAGACCAACACCGTGCGGGTTGGTCCTCGCCCTAAGAGTTTTGGGTCGGTCCAACCCTGGACCAACCCTGTATATTATATTATATTATTTATAATTCTTTTATATATTCAAACCTAAGTAAAATGTCTATTATATTATATTGAGATGTTCTATCAATAGCACTAATAGTAATTTCAATTTAAAACTTTTGTTAAGTATTAATTATGTGTCGTTTGTTTTGTTTTCAAGTGTTTAGAAGTTCAAGTGAATTAACAAGATGTGAAGTTATATATTCATGGTTTATATTAAGTATTTTGAACTTTTTATGATTAATTTGTATTTTACTAATGAATTTCAGCTACACTTTGCTTTTCAATTTGTGTCAAATGGTAGAAGTTTTTGAAGAGTAGAGTAGTACTGTAGTTGCTATGGTGATTTGCTAGTCAAGTGGTGTAAAGCTCATTTTTTGGTTGAGTAGACTCTACATGATCAAATGCTAGTCAAGTGGTGCGAAGCTCATTTTTTGGTTGAGTGGACTCTACATGATCAGGAAAACGCTTTTGCATATGGTGTTATAAATATTAAAGATAGATGATTACAAGAATTTTTCATCCTGTCTCATATCTTAATGAGCAGTTAGCAGATATGAAATTTTTATTATTGTGTCATCTTAAATTTGTTAAATATGTATTGGTATTTTATAGTTTAGTTGCACAATATCGTATTGTTGATGGATGTGTAACTTGAATTTGTAGGTTTACTTTTTTAGGAAGTATAAAAAATAAGACGAAAAAAATTATCGATCGGTCCGGGTTGACCACAGGAACCGGACCGAACCCATTGGGTCGGTCCGGTCCCTTGGTCCTGTGCTCAATAGGGTCGGTCCTCGGTCCTAAAAATTAAGGACCGACACTGTACAGGTGGGTCCTAGGGTTAGGGGGTGGCCTGGACCAACCCGAACCATGCTCACCCCTACCTTCCTCCAATCAGATATGAGTAGTGCATTATAGATATGAACATCGCCTTTATTCAAACTTAATTTAAAATAAATATGGATGATATCCATGTTTATGAATATAGTTAGCGAAACGAAGGATTTCATGAAAAGCTTCAATTTTGTACAAAAACAGAAAGAACATTCGGTTGATTTAGTTGTTTATTTATTTTTATCCCATACTAGATATTAGATATCATTAAGATTTTTATATTTATTTATTAAGAATAAGTACATTAGAAATCTCAAAAACTCATGGTTAAAGTGCAGTGGAGTCCTAAACTTTCAAAAACGCAATTAAGTCCGAAAATTTATCAAATTTGTGTAATTAAGTCCCTCTATTAATTATGTCTTATTTGGCTAACGAAATTGTTGAGGTGGCTATTTTTCCAAAAGAAGTGGCACTGATGTAGTGCCTACCAAGTGCCACATCACAAAAAAAAAAATTTAAAAATTAAAAAGGATAAAGGATAAAAGAAAGACAAAAATAAAAATAAAAAATAAAAAAGCTAAAAGTCTAAAACAACAACCAAAAGGCTCGGCCACCCGCCACTAGTGCTTTAGGCTCGCAGCAAAGGTTTCTCGAGCTTTGTCCAGCTTGGCCATGTCGCTGGAGCTTTGTCGAGCTCACGATCATGGCTGCTCAAGCTCTTTCGAGCTCCCAACCATGGCTGCTCTAGCTTCCAGGCTTCTTTAAGCTCCAGGCATGGACAGGCAATGATGGGGTACAGTGGTTGGAGCAGTCGTGGAGTCAAGCAACAACTGTGGAATTAACTGAAATACTTGATTGTACTTATTTAACAAGGTCTTAAGATATTCAGTGCACTCATCCCTAATTTTCAGTAGGATACCCTCAGAGATAGGAATAGTCTGGTTTCCTTTTATCATTTTCACTTGTTCATCTAAGAAAGGGTTTCACAAGAAAATCCGCACGTCTCTACCTCACAGAGAGGCACAGAGAGAACTAATGAGGAAGGCAAAAGAGAGAACAAAAATATAAGCTGTAGGTTACAAGGAACTGAAATTGCTTACACTGCTAAACGTTGATCTGCAGCTCGAGGACGATGAAGGCTCGAATCGGTCTCACACATCCTCACCACATGCTCTAAATGTACCGATCCTGTGGTAAAGTCACATGTAGGGCTAGAACTGAACAGGCCTTCTTATATGGTTTTGGAAATGTCAGCCCCATGCAGTTGGTTTCATACGGCGGAAAATCTCCTTTTCCTAGCCCCGCTCGATGGGGCCAATCTGCCACCACTGCCTCTCAACCTCATTCGTTTTTCCGTTGTAATAAATGCATCGTATATAATGTTAGGATTATGTCCACAAATATAACAAAGTAGAGAGTAAAAAAAAAAAAAAAATCAAGACACAAGATTTATCCTAATTCACCTTTAAATTAGAGTTACATTCAGCAAGGGATTCTATTATAAATTCCATTATAATGGCACCCCATAGATCTCTATCAAACCCATCAATTATAAGAATAATATATTATATATTCCCAATAGCTATTCACAAACTCAAAAACCTAAACTACTAGTAAAATATAAGCTCAAATTAAAGAAACCCTCTAACGGCTCAGAAAGTATGGACCACACTTCAACATATAAATTGACCATTTTAATCTAGTCATGCCACGTTTAGACATGCTCAATCATACTAGTTAATTGACACGTCATTTGCACCAATGGAACAATGTTTAGATGCATTATCTATCCTTTTTTTTTTCTAATACATATTACATATTAGGGCCGAACCCCAAAATGAAACCCAAATTTTAAATCCGACAGAAAAATAATACAACCTTTTAAAGGTCCCAAATATAAGCCCAATCTTTTGCACTTGGGACAAAATTGACACATGTTACAAAATAGGGTCGTTGACAAGAATGAAAGTTTTTGTATTAACATTTACTTTCAACTTTTTATTTGACCATTTTAGCACTGAACATCAAAAACTTTCACAACATAAGTACACATCAACACATGAATTCACATATAAAATTTTCACAATATTGAAAAATATGATCATATTCTAAGTTTCGACATTAAACGACCATAGTACTTTCCATTTATCAACCTTAAAGTAATCTCTAAGATTGATGTTTATCTATTGACAGAAATAGAAGAATTAAAATCTGCTGTGGGAAGCCAATAAAAATTCAGTTGATAAGAGAAGTAAACGAGCGGGAAACAGTTATTGGAATCAAATCAGGAGTACATATTGAACTTCTCTAACAGGAACAATTTCCAAAATAGACTTGATATCTATCAACTAATAGCCTAGTTTATGGAGACCTTGTGTGCTTGTTTCACTAAAAATGATTTTTTTTTAATATTGTCCTTAAAAATGATTGATCAGATTACATACAAAACTGAATAATCGAAAAATACTCTCATCATCCACAACAAAATTTAAACAAAAATTGTTGTAAAAAATCTCAACATTTTTCATTGACTAATTATTTTAAACGATATAAATGATTACTTATAAAAGAATTTTTTAAATTATTCATTTTTCGCAAAACAAATAAAGTCTGAAATGAACTCTTGAAATTTGAATTAGATCAAGTGAATCTAGAGGACAAAAGAGGGGGGGAACAATAATAACATAAGACATGTAGTTAAGATCATACTCTTCGGGTGGGGTCCATTCCTATTAATCGCAAAGGATTACGGTCCGTCAGAGTCGACAAAGCACATGATTTCTAAACGAAATAAAAGAAAGGAATGCGCATCATCCCTTGACTAGACAAAGTACATCAGCTTCTAAACCACTCAGATTAACCAAACTCAAAGCGTGATCAAGTGTGAGAAACCAATGAATCAAGCACAGTGGTTAGCACGAATAGTTGTCCCGAGAGTAACAAGTTTACATATTAGTAGACATCACAGATGGAGATGGAATTCGCATGGGATTTGACAAACATTTCTGTGACAAATTTGAAATTCACAAACTACTCTCAAGATACAAATCTAAAACTAAAGCGGCTGCTCTACTTGGTTCAACCCCACAATTCGCTTGCAAATAGCCTGACAAGCACATGAATATCGTCGCTTCTTCTTTGCTAGGTCTGTCAACAATTTACAAGAATAGCATAACCGGAAAAATGGCCTTCTAGCTCAATCCCAGACTCCATCATCTGTCCTGAACAATTGTACCTGACGAGTAACATATAAGCACTTTAAAACTGAATATCTTCCCGATACTATGACATGCGATCTGATCTAAAATATATATACAACATATATAGCACCTGGATGTTACTTCTGCAAACCACTTATAAATGCTCAACTTCCAATGCCAACTAATGTCAGTTTTAAGAATTACCTGAATAAGAAACATCAAGCTGACTCTGATTCGATCATCACAAATGCTTGAATAAGAGACTGAGCTGCATGAGTTTGCTCAGGCGTCCCTGATATTATAATCACAGTGTCGGTGGCTCCAGGCTTTGGTTCTGTGATTGTAATCCTTGCATCAGAAATCTGTAAAAGGATCAGACAAAGGCAATTCAAGTTGGTGTCAACTAGTGCCGATAAGTCACCATGAACTTCAAAATTCCATTAATGATTTTGGCATCTCAATAGTCCCAAATATTGCTAACCTGGAACTTAAGATTATCAAAATGGGAAGCTGGGAACAACGTAACAAATAAACAAAGAAAGCAAAAGGTCATTAAGAGGAAAACAAAAATGTCAATCACCAATTCTACAGACTCAGAGAGGTGAAAATAAAGGCTCCCTCTATTTCCACACTTTAAATTACCATAGCAACCCCTAACTTAATAGAGTTGATGCAAATAACATCAAGAGAATCGATTGGTCAAAATCACAAAGTGGAAAGAGTGAAAGATGATATTTATTGAAAATACAAAAGCTGCATATTACCATGGATATATACAACTGTCTGCATTAGTCAAAACAATAGCGTTTTATTTCTCCACCTTCTGACATTTGCCATTCGTTTTCATACCTCTCTTATACTGACAAATGTGCTTAAGCTGAATTATATGAGGAATTTTGGTAATCTTTGTTAATCAACATATCTCATATCTAAATTGAAATCATATGGAGTTCACAACTGTAACCAAAGAATTCCACTAAAAAGAACTTGAAACAAATATTTGTATATGACAAGGACTTATCAGAAATTGTACTTTAGAGAGCGTTTCCAATAAATGTTTTAGACATCACCACTCTATAATATTCTATTAAAATACAATTCCGATCATTAAACCTATTAAAATACTTGTATATTAGAGGATTCTTGTAAAAAAGCAACGAATCTGCAAAATTCTCTGATTTGATCACAAGATTACGAAACAACAGTTGAGACAAGATGTATAAAGATAATGAGATTGATTGATTTACATTAAAGGTATGTTTTTCCTCTTTCATCAATCTTGCCATTAATGAGGTCCCAATGAGGTTATTTTAGACCATTCAAATTTAAGGGTGTGTTTAAAGTTATTTGAGAGGTGGAAACAATGTGAACCAAAATATGATACAAGATGAAAGCGGAATGATAATAGTTTCGTAATCAATTTAGATAACATTTTGTGGACATTGCAGGTGCTTTGAGTCGACTTATACAAGCAAGACATCCTTGGCAGTTGTTTCTAGTAAACAATATGGGCCAGCTGCATCCAGTATATAATGCTTAAGCAATGCATAGTAGTTCTCCATAAAGATTTTTAGCATGTCTAGGGTCTTGACAGATGATTCTTTTGAGTATCTGGTTAACTTCATTCACAATATTATGATCTGCCTCTTCATCTCCTAAACAACACTACGAATTCCGGAAGACATGGGAAGTCCAAACTTTCAAACATACAGAAAATACAATCGTAAATTATAGATATCCCAACTTTGCTGGTGACAACCAACAATCCCTACAGCAAATATGTGGCTCAAGCCCAAGAAGTTGAAAATTATTCAACATTATCAATTTGTTCCGTATTTTTACAGCCTTTACCTTCCTTGCTGCAAATAGAGTGGTATTTTTCATAAAAATTCCAGGTACTCCAGATATGATCCCAAAACCATCATTTGCATCAGGCTCCACCAAGTTACCAGCAGGAGATGGATCTTTTTCAATGTGCTTCACCTTTATGAGACTGTAAACTACTTCTTCTAAACACTCTATGCATCGGAATACATGGTCAAATTACTTCACTATCTTTCTTTTAACCTATAAAGCTTGATCCTTCTACTTGAGGGAGGTTTTGGATCCTGTGTTCTTTGAAGAGGCTCATGGGATTGATGTAAGGGAGTAGGTGTTCCCCGTGGCGAATATAGATAAAAATAACCCAGGGTATCCATCCAATATCTAGGGAAAATTCCATTTCTCTAGTAATATGGACCTTTTTTGTTTACATACCAAAAAGCCTGCCTGACCTAAACCTATTTGCACCAGCAGCCATCAAGCCCTCAACAGGTTCATCAGGCTGGCAGCATGATATGCACATAACATTGGAAAAACCATTCCCACCGTCTTTGACAGTCTTTAAAGCCTTTCACTATGCCTTTTAGATACCTATCAACATCAATCACACGACCAAAAAACTATGGCATCCTCAAGTAGTGATTAAAGTGCTTTTTTTTCTTCTTCTTTTTTTGTCAACACAAATAAATGACTAAATTAATCTGCAGACATTCTCATAAACAAAACATTAATTCTGAAAAATTCAACAGGCCAATATGCCACAAGCTATCATTCTTATGCCACCATCAGAAGCTAATACCACGTTCCCTACAAAAGATATACCAGTGAAGCATTTTGACTGACAAACAACCAATTGAAAATAATTTACCAGCTAAGAAAGAATGACTAGGAATTAACCAGGTTGAAAAGAAAGCTGAAGGTCGATTGAAACTAGATCTTAAGGCCAAGATCTGCTTGAGGAAAAATGAAGAATACTTATATCATAATTCAACAGATGGTGGGTGCAGATTTACCACCAACAGAAAGCAGCTAGGCAAGTGTCACAGACTGTGGTTCTCGCATACTCTCGTAACCTTGTGAGTGGGGCTTGGCATCATCGGGGTGAAGAGTGAGTGATGCAGTAAGAATGATATAACTAGTTCATGGGAGTGACATCAAAGCATTTAGGCTAGGAATTCTAGGATAGAATGGTTATATCTCTATAGAATTCTGAAGGAGGGGTTGGCCTCATGTGCACAAACTGATCGGGAGCTGATGCCGCTTTTCTGATGAGGGCATAACAAGCCAAAATGAGTTGTTTTTCCTAAGTGTTTTGTGTCTCACTAGAGGGACTGGATGTCCAAGCTAAGCTGAGCATGGTACGATCCAATACGAGGATGCTATTTGCCATGCTGTTCTTAGGAACAACTATAGAAAAAAGGTTGCCTGATCTTCTCAACAGGCACCGCACAGGCTATTCCGTGGCCAAAGAACTGCCAGCCCGTGACACAAGCATACAAGTAAATGAGAAGCATATCAATAGATGTGCATGGATTTCCATACATGTGCAAAAGCTTAAAGTCAGCCAGAATCATTTTAAATATAAAACTGATTTGTTGAGGGCTCTTATGTAGTAAGTTCTTTCAAATGAATCATAATTTGTTCCTCAAGTATCAACAATTATTTACAAGAAGTAAATGTTTTCTAAAGGTATTTTACTAATGTGTCGAGTGGACCACAGAGGTAACTTGTAAAAAAGTTCTGCACAGTAAATGTTCAAAAGGACATTCCCTGGAAATGAAGTAGCAAAAGCTGAAAAATGGACTTCAAGATGCCTCAAGACCCTAACCCAAAAATTGCTTTAATATACTTATAGTTAATTTACTTAATTCACATTATTAATACGTATAAAAGGAAAGGCTCAATTTCCACCTGCACAAGATTTGGCTAGACAAACTTGATAAAGATAAAGCGCAATGGAGTAAAAAAATCCACATAGCTGAAATGCTTAGGGCTTTGTTGTTGCATTAGAGTTGAGCAAATTAAAATGTTTTTTCAAAGACAAAAGGCTGGAAACAGCACATATCTATAATTTAAGTCTTCAAAGAGAAAATTAGGAAGCAAAATGCACCTGACGGATCTGCTTCAAGCATCCACCTTCTTCTCCATATATTACGGAACAAGAGAGCGAGGAACAACTACTTCAACAGTGGTATTTGTAATGATGGCTGGTTGACTGCCTCTCAACAAATCAAAAGATCTAGTTGGAAAAAATATTTAATCCCCATCATTTGTGATTAATTATACGGTTCATGGGAAGTCATTGGTGACATCCCTCAAGTTTGAAACTTTCAACAAACAATAGACTCACCCTCCAAATCCTGGAATTCTTCTTGGGGGACCCGCAAAATCTGGAAAGTCCAAATGGCCACTGCCTTCCATATGGCTCTGCAAGTAATTTTGAGATTTATGTATATAATTTTCATACATGACTAATAATCTGCATCCTTCAAATAATGTCTGAATATAACATTCACATTTCAAATGTAGACAAGCCCAGGGGCATCAAACATACGCCATGAAATTATTTTAAAGGCACAACCTACTTCAGAATCCAGAAAATGCAACTAAAAACATGTTATACAAGAATAGAGCAAAAAGTTGGTCCCACTACCTTAACAGGCCATTATTAGAAACTGTCATATAACCATTGTTGAAAACCTTTGACAATATAAAAGCACAAAACATATACAAAGGATAAACTCATAGAACAGAAAGATCAGAGATAGTGTGATACCTGACCCCATGGTCCTCTTTCAGGGATATGGGGGCGTAGACCAGGTCTAAATGGCCTTTGCAAAAAGGAGGATCTTCGTGGGAATAAAATGCACCACGGGGACCACCTAGAGCATCAAACTTACGCATGGATGGACCAAAACTGGAAAACATGCCAGGGGGTGACAGTTCCCTCCTTCCCATAAATGAAGGAAAAGGAGGTGCTGCATCCAGAAAGGGTGGAATGGATGGATGATCCGCCCTTGGAAATACATCGCGGAAAAAGTGAAACTTCAACCTACTGGTTATCTGCAATAGAGCGTCCTGAACTGCCTCATATTCTCCATTAATCTGTCATTTACAATATACACAGCATAAACAGCAAGCACTTAAAATAGAATGATGCCTTTCAGAAAGATAATACAGCATAAGCCAAACACCCAAGGATAAGAAAAAATGGGAGGACAGCGAATGACTGCAAGTAAAGTCATTTATGTCACATTTGTTATGACCAAGTGAACAGAAACTTGCACCTGTTCCGTAGATGGAAGACTTCTATACTTGACGTGTTACAGACAGAGAAAATTGCGATGCATTGACTCAACCATGCATTTTCCCTTAATTTAGACAGAGAATTGTGCTGTCATCAACTTCATTTCTATGAGATTATTTCCAAATGTGTCAAGTTTAAGTCCCTTTTCGAGATCTATTAAATACAAACCAGTCATTATATCAAAGCATAACAAGGCCTTTAAAGTGTTCATTATCCCGGATATAAGCTAACTAGCTGAGGAAAAAAAAAGGGTAGAGGAACAATGACTTGTCTGGAATCAGCTCCTCAAGTTAATCATCAGTAAATGCTTAATGTAAAATGCAACGTATACAATTAAGACTATTTCCATTATTTCAACCATCATTTAGCTCAGAAGACATCTCAACATAACAAACCTGCACAACTTCTTCATTTTCTGAAGCGCACGTAGGAATTTGATCCTTTCCCAAAATTCGAATATAAGCCCCAGAGGACTTCCGCATTTCAGCTATTACAGAGCCACCTTTGCCAAGAAGACAACCAATTTGATTAGACGAGACAAGCATCCTGGCTGTGCAGCCAGAGCTGTCCTCGCTGTCGGGTGTGGATCTAACAATCCTGTTTTGGACACGAAGAACCGCATCTTGGACAGCTGATACCCTCTCTTCTGGGTACTAAACATGCCAATCAAAATAAGCACCGTAAATAGCTAGATGAACCATAAACAACCATAATCTGAACTTTTACCATATATTAAGGAGAAGGAAGAGCATCAAAATCATACAGCTGGACCAGATATGGCAACAATACGATCCTCTGCATCAGAAAGACCTTCCACAACTTTGATCTCACATCCAGTATCCTGCTCAAGAGTCCTGACCACATTTCCGCCTTTACCAATGATGCCACCAACTCTCTCACTGCTACATAGCAAGCGGAAACATAAAACTTCCTTAGGTGGCCTCATTTGACCTGCTAAACCGCCTTCATTGAATTTAGGCATCATAGGACGTGCAGTAGAACGAAAACCACGACCATCCCGTGTACCATAAGAAGATTTTGCAGGACCTTGAACAGCATCCGATCGATGAAGTGCATGACGAGATGAGTTAGATGGTTGCCCAGTCGTGTTAGCAGGGGATGTCTCATGATCACGAGGTACAGTCTCACTAAGTTGTCGAGAAACCAACAAGAGAGCTTTTTTAACAGCCTCAATTTCTCCTGTAATCTGCAGCATCGATAGGTTATGTAAAGAAACTAATTGAATTAAAACATTAGGAATGTCAATAAATGATGCACATTTCATCAATTGCTGATATCCACTTATTGGATTAACACAGCATAGGTCTCCATTGCTCCACTATATCAAGCAACAAGCCACAAAAGAGCCATGTAGCAGCATCTGAGATCAATTAGATGCAAGATGAAAAATACTTCAAGGCAATAAGGTTCCACTGAAGAACTCATGAAAAGTGCCTTCTTTGGTGATGACACGCACACTCACTATCATTGATAAATTGTCATCCAACAAAAGAAGTGGAGCCAATTAATTCATGCATGGTACAACATCCATATCATTTGCTGAATATATTACGAAGACACGGTGAAACCCTCCCCCGTCAGAAGCATTGTTTTTACACATATTACACATGCTCAAAATTGCAAAGTTCTAACAAAGATCCCTCCTCTAGTTAGCACAACAGAAAAAATTGTTTTCCCTGTCACCTTCTCAAGGGAAAAACTGAAGAAGAGTAAAATTTACATGGTTTTGCTAAAGCACCTCATAGATAAGACTACCAGATAATCCTAGAGGCCTCAAGCTTCAAAGCCCACAGCGAACCAGGGGAAAAAAGAAAAAAAAAAGGTCAATAACTTACTGATATGAGAGGTGTTTGGTTAGATTTGGTTGGTTACCAACAGAAGGAATCCATATTCTAACATACTTCTGAAAGTAAAGAGCCATACCCAGTGCAACCATATATACTAAGGTCTCTCCAGTGAAAAGGCAGATCCTAAGCCTCCAGGTTATAATCGAAAAGAAGAAACATTACATAGCAATGTAATTTTTTTGCTCAGTTA